>JAFVLL020006012.1:0-12500 GCA_021397915.2 Tor tambroides | reverse complement strand
CCCAAAAATGACAATTCAGTCATTACTTTCTCACATTATGGCACTGTAATGTTGCACCCTTGAGTTTATTTGTACTTCTCATTCATCTTAATGACGATGATTCTCATTACTGTAATACAGTCAGGAAAATCATCCTCTGGACACAATAAATAACAAATACTACAATGATGTATACAATTCAAATAATACATCATTATGTTTTCACATTATAATGAAAATGAGATTTTTCTGCATTACTTTTTTTTTGGGGTGGGGGGGAGGTGAAATATGACTAAATGGCACTCATCTAGATTATTATAACTACAGACACTTATAAAATCAGTATTTTCCAATACAGAATACTGCTTTAAAATACTAATACACTGACTTACGTAAGGTTAAATTCTTATCGGTTCTCATATCTTGAGGGTTTCTCGAACAGAGTCAATGGCAGCGCATGATGTCAAATAACTGACAGATCGTCAAATTACTACGGACAAACATCGGCGACAGGATGTGATGTCATGCTCTAGGGCTTCTGTATTTAATACATAATAAATCGCAAATAATAAGAAATGTAAAATATTAAAATACACCATCTGCTCCACTTTCCAGCAACACAGCAAACGCGCAGCTTTGAAGTTTGTATTCATCGTTTTGAGCCAAGCGGTCGATCAGTGACATTTACATCCTCTGTAAGTCAAACACCTTTTGGCTTTATAATAGTAAACTTCATTTACACTTGCCTGAAAATGTTTGCATGTTTAAAAAAACTGCTATAATGTGTGATGGTGTGGTTGCCGGATATTATGTGTGATGGCAGTAATGAGCACAGTGGTTGTTTGTTACAAATGGTAGGCTATACATAATACGAAATGTATTGAACATATGAGTTATTTGAAAAAATGTACATTTATTGACAGTAAATTGGCATTTGCTGGAAATATTCAGTATGTTTTTAAAAAACCAATGAAGAAATTATATCTTATTAGGAGGTTACAACATTTTGGTGTGAGTCAACATATTTTAGAGATGGTTTATAAGAATCTTGTTGAGAGTGTTATATGTTTTAATATGACTATGTGGTATGGACTATTGCCAGTTAAAGGAAAGCAAAAACTGAGTCGAGTAGTTAAAACTGCTAGTGCAATTGTAGGACAACCACAGAGACAACGGAATGAAATCTATCAAACAAGAGTCAAACAAAAAGCACAGGTAATTACTGAAGATTGTCCTCATCCTTTGAATATTAAATTTCAGCTTTTACCATCAAAAAGACATTTTAGGCAACCCCAAGTAAGGAAAAATATGTGTCAAATATAATTTGTGCCAACTGCCGTTAGAATTTTAAATACTGGGGTGATAGTGTTATTTGTTGTCTTTTATGTAATTTGTGTGATGATGTTAAATTTTATGTGGTGAAGCCAAAGACAAATTTCCACTCGTGGACAATAAAGTGACTAAACTAAACTAAACTACAAAGCAGAATTTCCCACAATACATTTATTCATTAATTATAAAGTTTTAAAAAAAAGTCTGGGTATGGGATCAAACACAAAATTCACAAATTCTGCAAATTTCACCTTTCAGCAGTTTTTTAAGAAAGCAATCAAAAAAGCACAGTAAAAATGTAAAGCTATTATAATAGGGGACAAAATGTTCCCAGTGTTACCATGCCTACTTATTATAAATTAATTTAGGCTTATATTTAATATATGCGATATATACAGTTTGAGCAGTTGTTGGTTGTGTTTTGGTCTTAATTGCTAAATACTGTGGTGTAGAGACAGATGTATTCACAGATGTAAATATAGCTGTATATGCTAAACATTTAAATTATTATTTTTTATCTCATTATTGAAAATGAATTTTATTTGCTGCAATATCGCCGCTGGAGCACAAATACATATTTATTTTGGTGAGAAGAGTGTCATGTTGGGCTACAGAAGCGAGAGCAGGCTGATTTAAGGATAGCGGGATCTGCTGACAATGGAAGTTCCTCTAACTGAAGAATCAGCCCAGTAGATTTCCAATGCTATTTGGCTATTCAGGGTATTTTTCTATTCCAGATGATCCCAGTATCAGCTCACAAATCAGTTCTCAGATTGTTTTCCGTCAGACATATCTGAAAGCAACAGCTTTTGGTTCAGTGGCCACAGGTCGAGAGCTATTGTTCAACCACACAGGTTTGTGAAGCTGTTTGCTAATGTTCGTTTCCCAAAACTATGGTTTCAGCAAGCACTGAATTGTTGAACTATGTTGGTAACAACTGTACTTGCAACCATGGTTGACAATGCTTTTGGGAAACGCATCCCAGACTGATTCAGTCTAGTTTGTGAAGGAATTGCTCAGACCAGACTCAAATGTTCCCAGTAGGCCTATATTTTTGCTAATGAATCAAACATTGCTATTAAAAATCAACACTTTCTACTCTATGAGTCCTGTGAAGTGGGAAATCAGTGTACATGTGCGTTACATGCGTGACTGTGCCAGTGTTATTGTGTGTGCAGTGATTCTGGAATGCAGTGAATTATGAGCAGAAACAGTCTTTGATTAGAGCATATCAAATGGATTATGCACAGCCTGAGAGCCAGTGTGTGTGTGTGTGTGTGTGTGTGTGTGTGTGTCCTGTACCATTATCATAATCACTCTTCAGGTTGCAGGTCCTGCACTGAGGGTTTTTCACAGGCTGTCCTGGTACATTCTCCACTAGTTTGCAGTACATTTCTGGTCCTGTTTCTCCACACGTGGCATTGGTCTTGATCTCTGCCATGGAGGCCAGGTTCAGCACAGCTGGGAAGAGACCTGCACACACACACACACACACACACACACACACACACACACACACACACACAGCACACACACACCATTAGCTGTTACTAAGACAGATGATTGCTTCTACAGATGGTTCAACACCATTTTTCACATAACTTTCCAATCAATTAATCTCCCCAGATGTACACTATGCAATCTGCCATTTTTGTTTACAGTGATAAAACAGTCTTTAATCAGAATGCTCAATAGAAAAAGATGCATTTTGAATGGTCAGTGTTTCAATGGCATCCAGCAGCAGCTAAATAGCTCATAAATAACTCATTGATTTAAATAGGTGTGATCTAGTTTCTAAAAACTAATGATCTAGTTTGATTTCCATATTTTCTTGAAAATATGTCACATCTGACTATGAAGTCTCTGCATCAGTTTTGGAACAGACATAATAAACAATATAAACATGCATTTTAGTTTCCTGTCACATTAATGGCATTAATGTTGTTGATGGTTTTCAGAACAGAACAGGAATGAAAAATATAAGCATAAAACAAACATAAATTACAGTGGCATTTAATAAAACTACCACCACAAATACAACAGTGTCCAAATGTACACATTTTGCATGCTTGACATTAATTGCATTAGTTGCTTTGGAATATATGGTACGGAGTTGCCATATGGCAACAATTAATTTACTACACATTTCCTTGTTATTCTGAAAAAAGATAAATAAATACAATGAATTGCACTATGGGAATTAAAAGAGCAGGCCTTAACGTAGCCAATGATGTTCTGTTTTTAAGTCACATGACCTTTGAATGTCCATCCAAAACTCTTATTCCCACTGTCACCCTCACACAGAAGACACCTGTTGAAGTGCTCCAGAAATTGCTCTGTTAACCTGTTTTCTAAACCCCTCTTCTCAAGGGGGATTTTTTAGCAGCATCTTTAAGTAAATTAGATATCTTTATTCACAATTACTGGGGTAATTACTGGGGTATATTACACTGATATTCTATGGTAAAACAAGATCCTTGACTACTGATCATGTTTTTTTTCTTCTTGAATCCATGGAAAGAAGCAGAAACACTTAACACATGTAAATATCAGGTATGATTTACTTGTTTCACTTGTTGAACAGAATCTGTTGCAGGAATGACTCAAAGTCTGTTCACATCTCTGTGGTTAGATCAGTGTGCACAATAATGTGTCTTTGACCTTCATTATGTATGTTTTGATTATACTGTCTTGTAAATAAAATACAGATAATTAAAAAAAAAAAAAAAAAATTCAATCTCCTCACATTTCTCTCTTGCCTGCCTCAAAGTCACAGTCACACTGATGGGCAATTATGGGTCATTAGGGGAGGGCCCTTTGTCTCTCAGGTGAAAATCACTTAATATTCAAGGCCATTGCCACTCCCTCGCATATAGGCTTTCGATCACAAAACATGTCTTTAAAAATTTAAATCAATATATTGTTTTCTGTGAGTGAGTAAACAAGATGATTTTCACATAATTTTGAAAAAACAAATTCTAGGCTACAAGATCCAGTTCTCAAAAGTCTTGAACAAATGTTCTGTATGTGTTTTATGGCCTTATTTCAGTGACTTCAAAATTGTACTTTCACCAACCACGCATAAACGTTGCTTTCTCAAAAACACAATCATGTACATAAATGCTGCTAACATATTATTGTAGCCCAGTTTGTGCTGTTTACAGTGTTATTAGACTTTAGCCATTTATATTTTTACAAGCAACTGAAAAAAACACAAATGTCAGGGCATGTCAAAACTTCTCCAGGCCCCCAAAACACCCTCAGATCCCAGAGGGTTCTTTATCTAACATAGTTTTACTGTAAAATATCAAAAATATCGGTGGTACTATGCTGTACCACAGTAGAATTGCAACAATGCATTTCCCTGTTAGGTTTTTTTTTTTATAGATAGTAGCATCAATAATATGATTGCAGTTATTTATTTGAAGTGTTTATTGTAGTATAGTTAGTTGTATTTATGTATAAATAACAAAATTTCTTCTTTTCAAAAAATGAATACAGCAATATTTTACAGAAAGGCCAATAGGAAGAGTGCAGAGTTAGCTCTTCCATGTGATAAGAGGGAGGATGAGTTAGCCTTCAGTGAAGGTTAAATGATAGAATAAATCTATCAATTTCTAAAAGAAATGTGCATTTAAATAGAAAAGAATAATTTTATAGAAAAACTACTTTTTTGACCATTTTACATTCATGGCAACATTGTCGTTTTGACAGCCTTTTCCCTAAGTAACCCCCAATTTTTTTTCAAAAATCTGTTTTGATTTGTATGATTTAATCTATTTCACGTAATAAATGCTTATTTTGAAAAAATAAATAGATAGATAGATAGATAGATAGATAGATAGATAGATATATAGATATATTTCATGGTTAGAACATAATGCATACCATAGAGGGTTAATAAAACTACCACCACAAATCTAACTGTGTCCAAATGTACACATTTTGCCTGCTTGACGTTAATTGCATTAGTTGCTTTGAAGTATTAGTCGCAACATGTTTCATATATATATATAAAAAAATGTGCCTTATATTCAGGAAAATATAGTACAATGATTTAATCTATTCACAAGTTGATGAAAAGCTTTATTTTTCATTCTGCTAAAAGAACCATTTGTCACATACACACTGCAAAATGTTGTTACTGACAGCTTTATTAAAAACTACAGCAGTGAATCTGCTTAATTAAAGTTCCATTTGTGAGTCACTGACAAAATTGCAACTGACATTAATCATCATTAATCACTGAAATCACAATATCAATGGAAATAATCAAAATTATGATTTTTGTCACAATCTAATAGGCAGCTCTAATAGGTATAATATAGTATGGTAGTATGCTATTCCAAATTTTACGTACAACATTTTTT
This sequence comes from Tor tambroides, assembly GCA_021397915.2. Taxonomy (NCBI): domain Eukaryota; kingdom Metazoa; phylum Chordata; class Actinopteri; order Cypriniformes; family Cyprinidae; genus Tor; species Tor tambroides. The sequence goes on along the minus strand of JAFVLL020006012.1, from coordinate 6,819 downwards.
TTTAAAAAAACAGCAGTTGGTATTTAGTGTACACTGTGCAGTAAGCAGTACACTAGTATTTCAACAACCTGAAATAGAAGGAGGAGGGTTTTATACAAAGATATGGATGTTTGGAGTGTGTGGTTTAAATCTGGATGTCAGCAAAATTAAACTGGGTTTTCTGTTGTGTAAAGTGTATTTATCCACCAGAAAAAAAAAAAGCGTGCATAGTTGGTCATAATCAAAGAGCGCTTGATCTCATGAAATCAGTCTCAGCTGGTCAGACAGATGTTCCTTATGAGTTCTCAGAGACATGCGAGCTGGACAAAAGCAAGCTTTTCCTCTCTGTCACAATCACTCAAACGCTCCCTGTGCGCTTTACAGTGAATTCTCTGAATGCTAGTGCTAGTTCTGCTGTTTAGTTGCATGGATAAAGACTTTTCACACCCTCTTTCATGAAAACACATCACAGCTTAGCAGCTGCTTCTGGAATGTCCACAATCAAACGGATATTATGCTCAACATGGGACACGTTTGTAAAGCATAACAGGACATTTTCCAAGGAAACATTAACAACTTCCAGCTTGAATGTTTTTGAAACTGGAGCTTTACAAACCATCATATATTTTAGCATTTATAAGCGCTGTACTGATGCTTCTCGCATACTCTGCTCAGGGTTTGTTCTAAATCTCTATGCGCTAAAATTCTGCAATTACTTTCACTTAACTTATAGTCAGACATTGTTATTTTCTTTATAATCTCCCATTGACTTTATGTGATAGAATTTTCAACATTCAAAATGTGATCAGCAGTGATTATGTTGTGATGGTATTGAAATACCAAAATGTGATTAGCAGGGGTGATCACAGTGGTCGGGGGACCAAACTGAGTGTTTAGGAATGATTGGTAATTTATAGCTAACTCGCACTGATGCAAAACACAGTTTTGCAGTGTTCCAAATGTTGTTGTTTGCATTGTCATTACATTACATTCTTTACATAATCGCCAGACATTGTCAGAGTATGTCATGATTTGTATAAATAGGGAAGACTAGGTCAAGTTGTCACATGGTCTACATCTAAGTATATAAGGTTTAAAATCAGTTGACGGAGACATCCAAATTGAGTAGAAGCACAAGGTTATTTAATCTTAGAGTGGAAGCGATTATTGCGAAACAAGTTTTGGTCAAGCCACTCAAAAATGTAGCTAACTGAAATTTACTGAAACTTTAGTGGTTTTGCGTTGGTTTTTCGAAAGTTCACAAGCTACAGATGTTGATCTTAACCAAGTTCTTCTTCGTAACTGGCAAAAAATAAGATGCATTTTTAAGTTCATGTCATGTTATAGTTTTGCTCGTCCAAATGTTCATGTGCATGCATGAACTGTCCAAATGATCAGACAAAGTCACAAACCAGTTTAAACCATTTTGCTATAACGTTTGACTGATACACTGAATAGAATAAACTCAAACAAGTCAATTATTCACAATTCAGGCATTGCAGTTCACACAATATAAACAGCTGATGAATATGCAGAGCGCAAGACATGACAGCAGAAAAAGTGAAAGAAATATTGAATGTTGAGTAAAAACAGAAACGAAACACAAAGGTGACGGGGAATTGTGTCACTGTCGATTAGGCTCATATCAGGTGAGAGGAATTACAAGCCGAGCGCCTTACGAGCTCCCGATCATCTTGAAAAAAAATTGTGTAGTCTGCTTAAATTTGAGCCGTGTAAGCTCTCTCAAATCATCACATATGCTTCTTGCTGCTAGGCAGTCATATATCATATGAACTGAATACACTGACACACACACACACACACACACACACACACACAATGACACACACTATCTAAAGTTACAGCAGCAACATTAAATCATACAGTCTGCCTTAAATGTGAGTCTCATTCAGATTTGTAACATTTGTGTGTTTAGTTGTATGGGAAGTGCACTTCAAGCTCCATTGCAAATAAAAATGTACAAGATTAAAATGACAAACATTTAGGATGATTTCATTGTTTAGGCATTTACTTCAGCTTGTACAACTGCAGTTTTGATTCAAATTTAAGCAAGAGGCCGCAGGTATATATAGCTGTGCTCATATACATTATATGCGAGTCTGGTTCTGCTTTTTTACACCATTTCAAAAGGGACGAGTATATAAATAAACAAGGACAAACCAAGAACTCTCACACAGACTCCTTGCTTGAGCCACTGATGCAGGATGTCTTCAAGCCTTCAAGCCTTATAGCCATTTGTCACATCAGAACTGGCAGCAACGGCTTTTTCTGAGATGTTACTGGAGTTAAAAAAAAAGGAAGCTCGATTTTGTCAAATTAATTTTATACAACAGTTCAATAAACAATAATTAATATTAGTTAACTTACATTTTAAAAATAATATTGCATGTTACTTTGTCTTTTGTTGCACCACCAATGAAAATAGTTGAGGGAATGATTCAATGACTCTTTCATTAAAAGAAATTGTTCAATATATCGGTTGAGTGAATGATTCAAATGACTCATTATAACTGTAATTATAACTGTAACTGTTGTAGCGGGCTGAAGAATCACACGACAGATGAAGGTGCAATAAATGCCCCGGAGGGTGTGTTTATTGAACAAAAGAAGTGCGTGTGTGGGTGCTAACGGGTCCGGTGCTCCAAAGTAGTGCAGCGTGTTCCGTTCCTTGGTCCGTGGGTGATTGCCGTGCGCTGGCGTGGTGCTTGAGGTGTTGGGCCGATCGGTCACTAGCTGCTATCTGTCGGAGAGAGTGGACACAAGCGTTAGTCACCATTAGTAGGGAGTCGTTGCTCACCGACGTGTGTTGCAGAGAGCCTTTTGTAGCCCTCTGGTAATGGGCGTCAGCTGTGACCGATCAGCCCGTGATGATTGCGGGCAGGTGTTCCTCCTCCGTTTCCAGGGCGACGCTGATAGGTGCTCGTGACACTCCTCACACTGTATAGACTGCATTATAACTGTCCTTCTGTCCTTAATCTGTATAATCTGGGCAGAAAAAAAAGTTTAATAAAGGTGTAATAAATCTAAGACAAGTCAATATTTTGCGCATGGCATTTTGTGGGTTTAGTTCTAATATTAATTTTAGTATTTATCAAAGCATTAAAAAAAGACAGCTTTTTTTTCTGGTCATGTTTAAAAGAGAATGAACACAAAAGTAGACCAAGTATTTATTGATTTATTTATTTATTTTAAATTCACACTTATGACCCGAAAGAAAACTGGTTCTTGAATTATGAATTTTGCCCAAAACTAACAGCTGTTAATCTTAATTTGCAAACCAGGCGACACCAGACAAGTCATCACAAGACCACCATCTACAGAGAGAACGTGATCAAAACCCTCTCATGATCTACATTTCAGATATTGTCTCAAGCGTGTTCACTTTTATCACTCTCAAAGAAGATCTGAACACAGACGCACTGAAAAGGGAAAATGTGGCATATAAGCACACTGGAGACGCTATTCACATGACATTTGTATCACCAGATAGCCGAAAGCATAATTATGAATCCAGATGAAATGATTGTAAAAGACCTGACATGTTTCTGAGAGCGTTCAGGTGCCGCTTGGACACAGTTCAGGGTTATCGCTCTTTCTCCTTTCTCTGGGCGGGCAGGATCGATATCAGCGTCAGCTATCCTTCATTCATATCCTGATACGGCTGATCCTTCATTCAGCTTGACAAAACTAATTATTCTTTTATGCGGCGCTGGGCATCCGGAGCCGTAAGCCGTCTGTCAGCAGGCCTCACAGCCGAGAGACCGAGAGCCTTTCAAAAGATGCATCCCTCCATCGCTCACTCTCATCCTCATCTACTCTGTGCATTTATGATGATGCTCTTTCAGGTGGGGCCGAACTGACGGTTCAGATGTACAAATGTTTCATCTAACATCAACAATCCTTGCAGAAGGAAATAATGCAGACGATGCCTCCAGATGAGCTGTGAAACATCCGGCAACAAACAAGATCCTGAATGAAACCCGCGAGACTCAACACTACCAGAAATGATTGTTTAAATCAGTATTTCCTTGTAAAAACATCTGAACACCCTTAAGAATAAAGATCAAAGCTTAATGAATAAATGAATGACATTTGTGACCCTGGACCACAAATCCAGTCTTAAGGGTCAATTTTTCAAAAAAATCGAGATTTATACATCCGCTGAAAGCTGAATAAATAATCTTTCCATTGATGTATGGTTTGTTATGATAGGACAATATCTGGCTGAGATACAACTATTTGAAAATCTGGAATCTGAGGGTGCAAAAAAAAATCTAAATATTGAGAAAATCAACTTTAAAGTTGTCCAAATGAAGTTCTTAGCAATGCATATTACTAATAAAAAATTAAGTTTTGATATATTTACAGTAGGAAATTTACTAAATATCTTCATGGAACATGATCTTTACTTAATTTTACTTTACTAATGATTTTTGGCATAAAAAAATCAATAATTTTGACCCATACAATGTATTTTTGGCTATTGCTACAAATATACACCAGCGACTTAAGACTGGTTTTGTGCTCCAGGCTCACATTTATAAAGTTGCCAGTGAACTGAAATGACCTGAGCTGCTCTCCACATTCATTTTACAGCTGTCTGCTCATGCAGCACGACTCATTTACGAGTTTTTATTTCTCCTATGGACAACAACTGGGACAAATTTGATGAGACACAAATGAGAACTCCATCAAGTCTCTTGAGCTTTAAAAGAGCAGCATGTGAGCAATAAATGTTTCCTCTGGGATTTTATGCAATTTTGCTTCTTAGGAAAATGTATCATTTTATGGATGTTTATATATAAGAACATGATTTTTTGCAACATCACACACTCATCCATAGCAATATACACACACTTGTATTGATACACTTGTTACGACACACTTGTAACACCTTGCACCATAAACCCGTCAATCTTTGTGCCACATTCAGTCTGAGCGGATTGTGTTTTTTTTTTTGTTTTGTTTTTTGCTTAGATTTCAAGGTGTGATTCACTGATGTTTATTTCTTTTCTTGCTGTTTTTTTCTATCAGAGTTTATGATGAGCCTGTAATAATCACACTCAAATAAAAAACATTTGCATACAACTCAATTTCACATAAGGTAGTTTTCATAAAAACGTATCTTCATAACAGATTTATTCAAACATATGTATATAATTAACAGCAAATAAGCTCCCTCTAGTGTTTTTATAGCTAACTAACCAACTGTGAAGGCAGGGTGACTTTCCTGAGGTAAATGCAACATTAAGTGACATATTGATGACAAGCGGTTTTATTTGACAACTTTCTTTCGGTTGAAACACTGATGAGACACGATACATTTCAGTAAGTTGTACTGTATATTTATACATACCTTCTGATGTTCATTCATGTTTATTTCTGGCTATAACTTGTATTAAAGTGGAACAGACTCACGCTCAGTGCTGCCGCTTGAACTGAAGCTGCTATTGTAATCTGTCACGCCACACGTAAGAGCAACAAAACTGCATTTATTCTTTCAATTTTGTGATAGAATGTACCAGATTTGAAAGCTTTGACTGTTTCTTATCAGAAGTAACAAAGCACACAGCTCGTTGTGATAATTGGATTGGAGGCGCTTTACAAATAATGTTTTGTGAAGGGAAAACCTCACACCTGAAACCCTGGCTTACTTAATATCAACCAATATCACACAAGAAACAGTGATGTTGTTCTGAATATCAGCACTAAAGCTATGAAGAGTTACACACCATTGTAATGTACATACACTTTCCCCTGCAGGAAAATGTTCATTTTCACTAAGAAAAACAATGATATTTTGTCAAACAGACTGACGTCTCATTTGTGACCAGTGTCCACTAGTATATTATGCCATCTGGAACATCCGCTAGTGACCAGTAGTTTAACCCCTTGATGACCACCAGTGATAAAACCAGTGACACATAACCACTGCTTTACTGGTAAAATGTTTCTCACACAGTTATTCTAAAGAAAGACGTATTTATTGTCATCGTCTTTCATCAGGATAACTTTCTCCACCTCTAAACGACTGTCCTTATCAGCTCACGTTACCTAGCTTCAACTAGTTAGAAGTCCTCCTCTAAGACACTTTAACCATCCAAGACAGACCAACCTCAAGCTCTGAGGATGTTAGTGCTGCTATTTGCTCCTGTAGAACACACAAGTCAGAGTGAATTCAACTTTCTAACATCTTAGAAAGCTAATAATAACAGCTGGATTTGAGTGAAGAACTTAAAATGCATTCTATTTCATTAAAAGGCCTCATAAGAAGAATGAAGATCTGTGTAAACTGTCTGTAAAACAAGTTCAACACACACACACACACGCGCGCAGACGGACACAGAATTCCAGCAAAACATTTATTCTGCTATGTTCTGTACTTTGCACTATGTTAAGAAATAAATGAATGTTTCTAGCCAGGAATATGAATTATCACATGTGTGTGTGTGTGTGTGTGTGTGTGTGTGTGTGTGTGTCAGTGTGACTTCCACCGTTATTTCTGTCATTCTGTACGACACATCACTACGTTTCCATGGTGACAAAAACACGGAATGGCACTTAAAGATGAACGACTTCCTTAATAGAGGATAATGACACTTGTAATTTGCAACTGACCTATCGTTAAGCCCCGCCCCCCTTAGTTACTGTTGCGCCCTCGGACAAACAAACGGAGTTGCTCACTCTCTTACAATGACAGCTGCAGTGTGAAAACCTTGTCCCATGATGTTTCTGCACAATTTTGGACGCAGAAGGCCAACAAATGGGAATTAAATATTCCATTGAGGGATTTATACAATATTTTAAAGATAAATACGG
>JAFVLL020006010.1:6717-18363 GCA_021397915.2 Tor tambroides | reverse complement strand
CTAGGCAGTGATGACAAATTTGATCATTCTTCAGCCCTTATACCATACAATTGGAGCATGTTTGGGAAAACACCTACAATGTCTTACTGAACTAAATGGTACATTATTTCCCTCAAAAGTATTGTTCTGATTCTAAAACGTGAACAAAGCATTGGCTATAACTTGGAAATATAATCATAAAATTGACTCATGTTGTTCTACTTCGTTCAATCACACAGATCTTCGGAACAGTGTTAACTCTAGAATTTCTTCTCCTCTCAAAGGAAAGCCAATATCAACTTACTTCAGTAACCCGAAAACGGCAAATCACTGAAGTCAGAATTTCCCTCTTTTCAAGCTATAAAAAAGTGATCTTTAAACATGCCAACAAGAAGACTTCCTTGCAGAGTAGGTAGGTTCACAGGAAAGCCTGAGGTTCATTAGCTGATTATTAATGAAGCACTCCATTATGTCAACCACTCGTTCTGCCAGGTTTCAATACAAAACAGACCTAGCCAGGGGAAAGTCAACAGAGCCAAGCCTATCTGCCAACTGTTCCTGTCCAACTACCGCTGCATCCAAACGAGAGCAAATGATTACAACATCTGCAGGAAGCCTGCCCTTTGACTAAGATGAAAAACGGTCACACTCACCTCTCCGGATTGTGGCAGTGTCAGCTTAGGAATTTTGCCCTTGGTCCCAGCCGTGCTGCTTTTGGTATCCAGCAGACCTCCGAATGGCACACTGTTGTACCCTTCCACCAGCTCCACAGGGGGTTTGAGCTCTGGGGAGTCATTGGGGACCTGGTCTTGGCCATCCATGGGCCTGACGTAGGCAGTGGGTTTCTGCTGCACAGCGCTGCTGGGCTTGCAGTGGAGGCCTTGGGGAAAAGTCGGCGTCGAGAGGCCGCTAGGGAGCAGGGATGTAGAGGCCATTGGCGAGTTCGACCCATGGGAGCACAAGTCCTGCTCGGCGGGAGACTTTCCAAGACCAAGCTCAGCTGTGGCTGGTCCTTTGCCAGACTGTGCCTGCTTCCTGTTGGAGTGTGACGAAGTTGTAGGTCCGCTAGAATTGGGACTCGAGTCCTCTTGGTCCTGATCATGTCTACTAGAGGTCTGCTCATGACTGGAGTGCTTCCCCCGGCTGACCGCTTGAGTGGTCTGGGCACCACTTGAACTGTGACCCCCTCGGGACCAGTCTGAAGAGCGAGACTTTTTTCCTTGATGTCCATGTACAACGCTAGAGCCTGGCATGGTGTTGGCAGGGGGTGGGGGCATGGAGGTGCTGTGGCTTCCAGGTTGGGAGGGAGCAGCTCGGCTCCGCTGAGCCTCAGGGAAAAAGCCTGGCTCTTCGGGTTTCTCCACTGGAGTCTGGGGAACAGAGTTCTTAGGAATGCCCACAAGGTGACTCTGGTTGGAATGGCTAGTCAGGAGCTCCTTCATTTCATCGTAATTTCCAAGTGTGTTTTGGACCCGGTTGGCCAGGGCATCTCCTTTGTTAGTCTGAAAGAAAAAAAAAAATCAATGAATGAAACCTCTGTATAGTTAAAAATTTAAAAATATAATTAAAACATTTTCCTAACAAAAGTCTTTTAAATGAACAGTTCACCCTAAAATCAACATACAAAAGTTGGTTTATACGATTTATCTACCTTTACAGTCTCCTCAAGTCAAAGCAATATCTTTGTGTGAAGAACAGACCAATATTTTTGATATTTACTAATAATATTCACCTCCACCGCAATCCTAAATCAAATATGGTGCATATGGAGCAAGTCGGACTGAAACAACCTCAAACATCAGTGGTTCTCGAGTACCTCACAATCAGATGTCAATCATTTGATTTGAAAGCTGAGGTGAAGATTTTAAATGCATATTTACAATGATTTCAGTCAATAACTCAAAGGTATCGTATGACTTTAAAAGACTTTGAAGTCATTTAAACCACTTCCATGGTGCTTACATTGTCCTTTTTGAAGCTTGACACCATGCAGTCACTATGAGCTATTGAATGTAAAAGGCATGGAGCGTTTCTACATTTCTATTTTTTTTTCATGAAAAAACAAAAGCATATGAGTTTGAAATGACATGAAGGTGAGTAAATAATTATAGAAATTTCATTTTTAGGTCAACTATCTATTGAATTTAAAGGAACACTCCACTTTTTTTGAAAATAGGCTCATTTTACAACTCCCCTAGAGTTAAACAGTTGAGTTTTACCGTTTTTGAATCCATTCAGCCGATTCTCTTAACTCATGCTCGTAGCATTTTTAGACTTAGCATAGATCAGTGAATCGATTCAGACCTATTAGCATCTCGCCAAAAATGACTAAAGAGTTTCGATAATTTTCCTATTTAAAACTCTGACTCTTCTGTAGCTGCGCTTGTGTACTTAAGACTGATGGAAAATGAAGTTTAAATTTTCTAGGTCGATATGGCTAGGAACTATACTCTCATTCTGTTTGTTAATCAAGGAACTTTGCTGCCGTACCATGGGTGCAGCAGGCGCAATGATATTACGCAGCGCCTGAAAGTAGTCCCCAGCTATATCATAACTAGTTACCTAGCTGGGGACTACTTTCAGACTACTATCATAACTAGTTACCTAGCTGAGGACTACTTTCAGGTGCTGCGTAATATCATTGCGCTTGCTGCACTCATGGTACGGCAGCAAAGTTCCTTGATTATTACACTGGAATGAGAGTATAGTTCCTAGCCATATCGGCCTAGAAAATCGCAACTTTTCTTTTTCCGTCGGTCTTAGTACACGATGTAACTACAGAAGAGTCCAGCTTTAAATAGGAAAATTATCGAAACTCTTTGGTCATTTTTGATGACCAAATGCTAATGGTCTAATCAGATTCAATGATCTATGCTAAGCTAAGCTAAAAGTGCTACCGCCAGACCCAAAGATCGGCTGAATGGATTCAAAAACGGTAAAACTCAACTGTTTAACTCTAAGGGAGTTGTAAAATGAGCCTATTTTCAAAAAAAGTGGAGTGTTCTTTTAAAGAACATTCAACTGTATTGCAAATGTCAGTGGACTTGAACTTTAAGATAAAATATAAAAATAAAGATACAAACAATCCACAACACACCAAGATGCCCCAATAATGCCCCAAAAGTAACACCCTAAGTTTGTGAGTGTGAATGCAAAGTCAAGGAGTGTGTTTAGTGTGTTCACAGAACCCTTCTCAGTATGGACAGATCTAAAGACTGCGTTTGTCAGTATAAAGAAACTGAGAATTTATCACGAGCTTTAGCTGACTAGACCATTAACATAGTTTTGAGATGCACGCCAGCTCTCCATTTGATGTTAGTCAATATTTATGAAACCCAGCAACGTGTGATCACAGAAATGGCGAGACGCTGTATTTAGAATCTATTCAGAATTTTCTGTTTGTGTGCCATTCTTATCCGTGCCTGTGTGCTGATCTACATAAAATAATGTTTGCAAACATCTCCTGAATTTAGGGTGGGCAAAAAGATACAGTATTCTCCTCTCCAAAAATGTCTGTCCAATACTTGTCTGCTTTTGCTCACAACAAGAGTCCATTTTATAATAATCGTTATCTTTTAGGCACATCATTAGTTGCACAGCATTCTACAGAAGAGAAAGATACTATCCCACCCCCCCACTGATTATTTGCATAATAAGCAACATTCTTCTTAATGCTCAGGCCTTTACTCTTGTATTCATCTCTATATTTACATTTTCCTTTATTCAAAGGCTCCTACCAGCACCTTCATTTTAAAGAGTCTGAATGTAGAGGTACTCAATAAATAACTATGTGTGTGTGTGTGTGTGTGTGTGTGTGTGCTTCTCTTGTACACTGATACAATTAAAGGCTACGCTAATCCCAGGAAGCAAAAGTAGAGAGATAAATTTATTAGCATTCTCCATTCATTTCACATGTAATTGCTACATTAATAAAAGTGCAGCTCTTCTAAAATGCAAATGCATCTGTTATGGCTTTCAACAACATAAACAGTCAATAAACAAATAATGTTAAATGATGCACGACCAGCATAGCGCACGCAAGGCTATTAAAGCAGTGATGGAATTATGCATTGGACGGTTAACATGTGACCTTACACACAACAAAGGATCTGATTCTAGATCTTCTCAGTCTAACATCAAGACTGACCTCTAACCTAATAAAGCCTGAGCACTAATGTCAGCTATAAAACCTGATTAACTATGGTTGTTATTCAGAGATTTATCCTATTGACATTTCTGAATCATTTCTGGATTATAAATAAAGACAAAAATTCACAAAAATAGCATGATATGATATTGTTTGCCAGCACAGATGGTTTTCCTGTTTAAAAAGTTTAATGAATGCAATTTTCATCCATTCATTCATTCATTACTGGCCAGTAGCTTTTCATTTATATTTTATCCCAGCAAAGCTGTAATTTAGTATTTTTTTATTGGGCAAAAGTTTGTACACACCCTTGTGAACAAAATGTGTCACTTTTTTTTTTTTTTTTTGGAAAACATTGATGGCATCAAAGACAACAGATTAAAATCAACACAATCCATTTGTATATCAATTTTCAGGGAAAAACTACTAAACACAAGTTATAAAATGTAATTGTACACAATTTTGTATAGTTGGATAGAAAAAGTAAATAAATTACAAATTCTAACATTTTTAAGGGAGGATTAACACTATTCCTGTCCAATTCAAAAATGTGACCATGGACCACAAAACCAGTCATAAGGGTCAAATTTTCAAAACTGAGATTTATACATCGTCTGAAAGCTGAATAAATAAGCTTTCCATTGATGTATGGTTTGTTGACCCTGTAGGACAATATTTGGCTGAGATACAACTATTTGAAAACTGGAATCTGAGGGAGCAAAAAATCTAAATACTGAGAAAATCGCCTTTAAAGTTGTCCAAATGAAGTTCATAGCAATGCATATTTCTAATCAAAAATTAAGTTTTGATATATTTACAGTAGGAAATTTCCAAAATATCTTCATGGAACATGATCTTTACTTAATATCCTAATGATTTTTGGCATAAAAGAAAAATCAATAATTTTGACCCATACAATGTATTTTTGGCTATTGCTACAAATATACCCCAGCGACTTAAGACTGGTTTTGTGGTCCAGGGTCACAAATGTTTGTGTTGAGCTTTGAAAAAGTGTTTTTTTTGGGTTTTTTTTGTAATATTACCACATTTTCAACTATTAATCCTTGTCATTTTATGGACTTTTTTTTTATTTTTTATACAATAAACACAATTATTTTTGTTAACACTTTACTTAAAGCCTTGATCTATAAAGGTGTTCATAATGTACATTATAATGCATTATATTTTCATAAATAATTGTAATGTAAAAATGGGTAACACTTTATTTTAAGGTGTCCATAATACAGAGTAATTACCTAGTTAAGTACTTAGTAGTAGCCGTTGTACTTACATGAAATAAAATGTACTTACCATGTAACTAAGTTATGGAACAGCCTGTAATTATAGTTTGTAATTATGTAGATGTAATAGGCAGCTACGGTTACACAGCTACTTATGTAACCAAAAGATTGTTACATATGTTGCAGACTTTATACAACATATTTATAAATGTAAGTACACAGACACAAGCTACTTAAAATAAAGTGTATCGAGATTGTACTTAAGTGTACTTTGTGTGTATCTATACTGTACACCTTATCCAGCTGCACCTTAGTTTGATTTAACCCACAAGTACACAGCTTAAATACATGTAATACCTTTCTAATTACATTAAAAATACAGAATATTACACAGGCATAAGCTACTTAAAATAAAGTGTCTCAGGATTGTACTTAAGTGTACAAGTAGCTGTGTAACAGACTCGGCTTGTTACATATGTGTAACAGTAGCTGCCTATTACATCTACATAATTACAAACTGTAATTACACGCTGTTCCATAACTTGGTAACATGGTGATTTTACTTCATATAAGTACAACGGCTACTACTTAAGTACTTAATTAGATAATTACTCTGTATTATGACACCTTAAAATAAAGTGTTACCTAAAAATGCATTATTTGCAGATTCCTTGTTACATCTGAAACATCTTGTCAGGTTATTTACTAAAATACACTTTCTAAAGGTGTAACAATGAACAGATATGTAATTAATTATTACAGTTATTCATGAAGTCATGCAATGCATTAGAAAGTGCACTACAAGAATTCCAAAATACTTTTATAAAGTGTTCCCAAAATTTCATACAATAATTTAAATCTGTGTCCACTGTCATTTCTCTGTACAGATGACGTGAGTGGCGTTCTCGGGCAGCACTTGGATGGGAATGTGGGCCAGTGTGGCACCGCTCTGGTGTTTTTTGAGTGAAAGATCTGAAAGGGACACTCTTGAGTGAGAGGAGTGCGTGAACCTCCCAGACGAGGTGGTTCGGTCAATGTGAGGGAAAATCCATCTGGGGCGCACACAAAGAGCTGTTGTGTGAGCTCGACTGCTTGAGTGAAGCATGAGAATGCTGGACCGCAGCCAGTCACGCATTCTACACGGCAGTTCCAGCTCGGGGGAAGGTGAGAAAGAGAGAAATGCTCTCATTTAAAGCGTTAATTGCTGACATTTTATGTTCAAAGTTTCTTAAAGTTATGAATAAGCCATTTATGAATGATTAATTGTGTACTTACATTGACGGTTAAAGCTTTCACTAGCTAATTAAAGTGTTCATTGGAATATATAAACACTTTAAAATGTCTAGTAGGTTTAAGAGAGGTTTTAGGATTTACTACATAAAAATAAATACGTAAATTAAAAGACAGACATATTTTAATGACTTGTTTTCTGACTAGGTGCATCATTATCTGTTCTCGAAAATAAATTAAAACGAATGAATGAATGAATGAATGAATGAATGAATGAATAGTAATCCAAATCAACTTGTAAGAAGGAAAAAACAGATCATTAGAAGAGCTCCAGTTTCTATAATTTTTCATAGTAAATTATTAACACAACAACACAACTTCATATATTTCCTTTTGAATTCCATTCCATACCTCTAGAATTTTTCACTGAGCTATAATTTTCTTACATACTAATCAAAGGCAGAGATCTGAATATCACCTCCAACCCAGCTAACAAAAAATATGTTCTAAGAACATTCTGCTAGCATTCCAAATAAGCTATAAAACGTTATGTTCTCTGAACTTTCAAAACATCCATTAAAAAAAAAAAAAGTTAACTTTTTTTATGTGAATGGTAAGGGAACATTCCATTTTATCATTTTGCAGTCATAATTGAACCATTGCTTTTGAATGTTCTCTAAACATTCTTAAAACAAGTAATCTGTTTCATGAACATCCAACATAAAACATTTCAGAAAAAAAGTTGAATGAAGTATAAATAGTGTGTTATTCTGATGTTTTCAATCATTGCTCTTTTGTTGATTTGGATTGCTTCCATTGTCCTCATCTGTAAATCGCTTTGGATAAAAGCGTCTGCTAAATGACTAAATGTAAATGTAATGTAAATGTTTTGAGAACATTAAAGACCAGATAACTTTGAACGAACAACTTTACTGAAAGAATGTTCATAACATTGAGGCCCCGTTTACACTAGTGCGTTTTCGTTTTAAAACGCATAACTTTTGCTACGGCTACGCCTGTTGTTTACACTACTCCGGCGTTTTCGAGGTCGAAAACGGAGACTTTTGAAAACGCTGCAGTCCGCGTTTTAGTTTGAAAACTCTGGGGTTGCGTTTCAGTGTAAACTGACCAAAACGGAGACTTTTGAAAACGATGGCGTGGCTGCCCACATTCGCTCTGCATATCCTTGACGACCGTTTAAACAATAATAGCATGCTCGTTATTGTACCCATAGATACGTATGGGTAGATTCCCCATTCGACCGCTCCAAGCACGCAGACGCATCCGCCATCTAAATAATAGGGAATCTACCTATACATATATATGGTTGTACCTGCATGAATGGTCATGTAACATGCATTTTCGGTTGTGTAGTGTAAACAGAGATCGTTTCTGAAACGCAGCAGAAACGCCAGTGTAAACGGGGATCGTTTTCATTCTAAAACGCTGTTTTAAAACAAAAACGCACTCGTGTAAACGGGGCACTCTGAGGACTTTCCCAGAGTTCTGAGAATGTTCTGTGTGAGCTGGGAGCATTTCTCATCCAATTCAACCAAAATAATCTGAACTGCTTCAACACATTCATGTTATATCTGTATATTCTTCCATTATATCAACAATGGCCTCATCTCATAGAAAATCTGATGCAAAGTTGATACACAAGAGCAACAGCCATCATACTCAAAAAACACTGCTGATTTTGATGTACACTAAAAGTTTTAAGAATAAAACATGCATTATCACAAATGGTATCATTCCTTGATTAAAGTATTTTAGTATGCAATTAGGGGTTTAGTAACATTATTCACTTTTCAAATGTGATTTTCAGCACTCAGAAGTTTTAAGGGATACAAGAGACTTTGTAATGGCCATTACTTAATTGCCCGGAAGGAGCATCTTGGGGAAAAAAAGGAAAGCATTCTCCTTCCCCTCGTGGCCTTCTTTACTTCAAGACAAGGACAGATTACCTACTTAAACATACTTAAGTGCTCCAGTGTCAGCTGCCTTTTTAAAACACTCCACAAAGCCTTGGCAAATGCTTGTAATGACTCGTACTGACTTAATTCTTTGAATTGTGAAATACAGCCCTGTGGCAGAATGAAATCAGGCCAAAATGAACACATGAACAGTTTCATAGAGGCAAAACAGAGGACAGCATCATCAAGAGAAAAGTACTGTAGGTAGGCTTCTTGACAGATATACATCCATGTCTGTGTGAATGTTTGTGTCCTAACTGTGTGTTGGTTTGTTTGTTTAGGTGGGACCAGCAGTGTAAAGGCAGTTTAATGGGGTCATATTAAAAGACACTGTGTTCTAGAGATTTGGGTACTTGGGCGCTACCACTCCGCGCAGGCTATTCACACACACAATGAGAGTCTTTGTTTTCTCTCTCAATTGCCGACCCTTTCCAGCTTCACCAGAGAATTCTCAGTATTTCAAAGAATTTCGCTTAATGGATGTTAACAAGAACCTCAATATAAACAATCGGTTCACTCGTGAAAACGAATCAGATGTGTTTTGGAGCTATTAATCGTCTTTTAGGCTGACATGCTCAACAGGAACATTAAATGACTGATGAGTATCTCATCATGCAGTAGATTTGCATTGGCTTGATTTGAGTTGGGAATTTCTACGTTTCCATCCAAGTTATGATCTGCAATTTCCATGCCATATGTTCAAGAGAACAAAAACGTCACTTCCAGCAAAACTGGCGTTAAGTATAAATGGAGATTGTAGACATTTGGGAAGCCACTGTTTTATTAAAGTGCCCCTATTATGGATTTTTAAAAATAACCTTTCATGCAGTGTGTAACACAGCTCTAAGTGAATGAAAACATCCTGCAAAGATTTAAATCTGAAAGTGCACCGTGTATAAAGTTATTGTCTCTCAAAAGAAAGAGTTGACTCTGAATCATTGAAACGAGTCTTTTTTAAAACGAATCCCAAGCCGTTTCATGTTGAAGTCAAAATGAAAATTTAGCATATTGCCCGCCCACTTGTTGGTCTTTTCGAGTTGGTCTGAAAGAAAATGCAAATTCATTCTTTGCCACTAGGTGCCGCTTTTGGAGCAGTAAAAATAGCGGTTTCCCCGGTAACGGCTGTACACAAAGCAGCACTGAGCTCACAAAAGCTGCTTTATCAGGCATTACAGGCATAATGAAATGAAAATGATACCAGTTGGACCAATCACCGCAGATTAGCGTCACGTAAAGGAGGGGTTTGGAAAAATGAATCGTTGAGCGAATCGTTTGGGAGTTGTTGAGCAAGTAAGGTAAAAATAAAGGCAGCGGCTATTTCCACTAAGTGTAAGTAGCGATAGATGCTATTTACAGTAAGTGCAAATAGCATATTTTTTTTAGCGATAGATACTATTTACACTCAGTGCAAACAGCAATGGATTCTATTTACACCAAGTGAAAATAGCAGTATTTTTTTAACAATATGCTATTTACACTATGTTAAAAATAGCAAGATTTTCTGCTATTTATACTACTTATTGCAAATAGTGGCAATTATCTGCACCTCAGTATTGTAGTACATTATAAAACAGTACGCAATAATAATGTATTGAGTGTAAATTATAGTTTTAATTCAAATTATTAAATGGATGCCACTTATTGGGATAATAAAGCCCTCCCTACACCTACCCTAACCCTACCCGCCACTTTATTTTCAACTTTTTGATTATTTCCTTCATTTTTATTGAAAATAAATGCCTTTCTGATGTGATTTGAGATTTGAAAAGGGAGAAAAAAAGGTCGGCAAAAGGCAGGCTCGAACCCGGGTCGATCGTGTCAAAAAGCATGCGCTTTACCATCTACACCACTGAAACTAATGCAAAATTAGCATCTTTTTATTAGTGTTGACTAACCCAATCACACGTTAGTGGGCGGAGTTAGTGTAAATAGCCTTTGCCAACAAGGCAGGCTATTTGCACTTAGTGTACATAGACACTCTGAAAAATAAATGCATATTATAAGACAGTGAAAGTGTTTTTTGACCTTGCATGCATGTCAACCTGCTGTTGGGGACTCCCAAAACCAAAATATGAACCTTTAATAACCCATAATAGGGGAACTTTATAAATTGTGTTTTAGAGGGTGCAGACAAGAAGCTGTGATGAACCTGAAGTTGGTTAGAGATTGACAATACTAATCAGTCAGATGACCTTTTTTATAATAAAATCTACTTCAAATTTTCAACCTATGTTTTCACAAACATTTTAGAATTTTTATTCACACTTTTGTATATCAACACAGGATTTTTATATGACATCCTAACACTTGCATTCAAATATTTTGAAGGAATTTCCGCTATTGACTCAACAAACGATGTGAGTTTGGGGTGGATCACTGGCACACCAGATGAGGGAGTATCTGGAAAACCAGTTTGAAAACCTGCTAAAAAGTCATTAGTAGTTGTTGTATTAATGCTGCTCAAATAATATAATCTCAATGTAATCTCAAAGTAGTGTTTTATTCCTGAATGATTCAGTGCCTTTGAAATAAACAGCTGAGTAATGATTCAGTAAATGAATCATAAAGACAGTTGCTGAATGTGGAACCACATATTAGCATAGACATATTTCAAATTTAGAGTAGTATGCTAGCATGCAGTTCCAAATTTAATATATCAGTGTTTTGAGGGAATTGGGTGAATGAACGATTCACTGACACATTTATAGAGACAGTATAAAATAAGAACTATTTAATTAAAACAAATTTAGTTTTGTGTCATTAAAATCCCCTGGCATTTATCAAAAAAAAAAAAAAAAGAAAGAAAATGAAAACTAGACTATACATATATGCTTTTTCTGCTTATTGTACTTCTTCTTAAAATGAAGAAGGAGCAGATCTAGCCTGTACGGTTACTTATAGTTGACTCTGCATATTACACTAATATAGAAAAAAAGTACAACATCTAACACACTGTAGTTTAACTACATTAAATAGACTGCAGTCTGTTTTTTTTTTACATGATGCATGAGTGTGTGTGTGTGTGCGCGCGTGTGCATCTGTGTGTGTGTGTGTGTGTGTGTGTGTGTACTGG
>JAFVLL020006009.1:98796-220818 GCA_021397915.2 Tor tambroides | reverse complement strand
TGGATCACATGTAAAAGACTTCAAGAGTGGTTATTGCTGAATGAAGATATTCATGAAGTTACAAGACAGTGTGATTAAGTTATTGTAATAAAGTCTTTACTAGAGCGGCTCAACTTCGAATAACAACTGAACTTTGTCCGTCTCATTATTTATGTCAATAGATTTAACTGCAGTACTGCCAACTGGACAGTGGGCGTGCTACATGTGCATTTGTACAGGAGAGGGAGTGGGAGCGGGAGAAGGAAAAGTATGTGCTTTCCATACATAATAAAAAGTACTTTTGTGGCAAAACCATGGAAATAATATAGCTTATACTACAGAGCTGTTGAATTGAATCTGATTGTTTGAGGAACGTTCAAATGTTTGCAATTATCTTCAGGGAAACGCACAGCTTAAGTAGTTCCGTTATTTCAGTTATTTCTAAGTAATATATTTGTAATTTATTTAATGTTTGTAAAGCCTATCAATGTTTGTAAACCAAAATTCAATTACATTTTTGAAAATAATTTTTTAGAACTTACCAAAATAAAAAACAAACAAACCCAAATTATTTACAAGAGTAACAGATTGTATGTACAACCTATTCAGAACTACAGAGAAAATCACATAAAAACACATAAAAACGAGGATCTCATGTTAACCAAAAATATAACAAAATAAAACTTTAAAGAGGTAATTCACTAAAATATGAAAATTCTAAACCCACAAGACTTCCGTTTATCTTCAAATCACTTTTTTTTTTTACATATTTGATGTGGTCTATGGGTGTTGTTCAGCGTTTTTATATGTTAATAAAACCTTTCTCTTTAGAAGACGTTTTAAATTAAACAACTAGATTCTAACTGATAACATTTACAAAGTCTTTATAAACTTTTTAAAGCTTCAAAGTATTGATGAAATATAATTGATGAAACAATTGTCATTTTTGGGTGAGGCCTTTAGGGAGAAATCTTCCTGTCAGCATATTTGTGGCCCATGGTTTGTGGGTTCTCAAGTGCTTGATACATTCACACTAGAATATCAGTCATAGGGACATCATGGTTCCTCACTGATGTGTATTTCACTGGTGGTGGGGGAGGCTTGAATGGAGGTGGCATATCCATTCTGAAAAGAAAAAGTAAAATGTTGATAAATGGCCTGGAAATGTGTAGGATGTGATTATGTAAAAGGACGAGGATGTGCTGCTGATTTTGGTGTGTCTCACTTTTTTTGGTTCTGGTGTCTTCTGTATAGAAGCACAATCAACACGAGCAACAGCAACACAATCGGGACAGTGATATATGCTGAGCTTTTTGATGCTGAAAGAAAAACAAGAGATATGCATGGAAAAGTGAACCAATAATAAGAGCCCTTGTTTTATAATTAGCCCAGATCTTGGCCCAAATTCATATCTTGTTTATACTGTCATGTGCATGTCTGTTTGAGAACAAAACACTGATATCAATCATAGATCACACAGTTTAAATCAAACAATGTGATGTTATTCAAAGATAATATTCCAGTAACAGCTTAATATATGACAGATAAGTTGATTTGAATTGAATTGAAACTCTGAATCTTTTGAATCATTGCTTCGCAAAATGATTCACTGATTTGAAGCCCTTGAAAAACTAACAACTGGCAGCACCTGCTGGTCAAATCCTTGTAAACGAAAATAAAAAAAACCCTCATCATTTACAAACCAATTTTTTAATGAAAGTGTAATTATTAAATGTAATCTACACACTGTAAAAAAAATTGTCTCAAAAAGTTGCTTCAACTTAAAATAATTTGTTACCCCGCTGACTTAAAATTTTATAATTGAAATTTTAAGTTACTCAATGTTAATTTAAGGGACAACTGGAATATCTTAGCTGACTAAGCTAAAAAAAATTAGGCAGCGGGGTAACAAATTATTTTAAGTTGAAACAACTTTTTTTTACAGTGCAGATAATTTAATAACATTAAATAAGAAGTTCTGTAAAATTCGTTTTATTTTATTGATAGCTTGTTGTGAATAGGCAGGACTTGGCAAACTAGGTCAATTAGAATCAATTAAATATTCTTCTTTTTGTATTATACACACACAAGTATTAAAATTCAATACGTTAATTAAAAAATGAACCTACATTATAAAACTAACCCAGGAACTGTTAAAACCATTATGAAGCAGTCTTTTGAAAGTGCCAATCACTGACCAACAGACCGCAAGACATATGTGACGTCAGCATAAAGGAAAGTTGTTTCAGGAGCAGAGCAAATAATATTTTTTCTTTGGAATTATATTCCACGAGAGTGTGTATCAAAAAGTGAGTATGATAAGATTTGATTTAATGTTGTCTTTCAGAAGAGTAATTTGTGTGTGGTTTACCTTTTGGTGTTGTAACAGTGTTGATTATGTTTTTCTGTGTTATAACAGTGGTGGCTCCTTCTCTTCTTGTAGCTGGATCTGGAGTTGTGCTCAAACTGTCTGTAGATTTTACAGTGCTTGCATGTAATGTAGATGCATTGCCAACAGGTGGAGCAGAAGAGCTGCCAGTGAGAGGAGTGGGATGGCTAGTGTGATTGGGATGTAAGGTTGACAGAGTGGCATTTGGTTTCACAGTGCTGACTAGGAAGTGACCAGATTCTGTTGTAGACACAGTGGTATCAGTGCTCCATGAGCTGGTCCCATTGGAGGTAAAGCTGCTCAGATGTTTGGTGGTTCTTACTGGGGAAAGAGTTGTCATTCCTTCAGCAGAAATCATCACGGAAGGGAAAATGAAATAGAGAATGCATATTAAGAAATATTACATTGACATACTGCAATACATATTACAATAATAATACAAACCTACATAGGTCAAGTGGTTTGGAAAAAGGATTATTATTATATTATATTATATGTTATTGCATTAGACTACAGTAAAACTATAGACTTTAAAAACTGTATGGAAGTGAAACAGTATTGGGATGTTTGTGGTGTGAGTTTGCACAATCATACTATTCACTGTCTGAAATGGCACAGAAAGTGCTCACCAACCTGTGGGCTTATCCGAATGTGTGTCAAAAGTACAGTATATGATGCACACACACACACTCTAAGAAAATCCGTATTGATTTTTCACAGGTGTTTTACTCATATTTTAAATTATTAAATTATTAGGGCTAAATGTCTGCAGGGCCGTGCAGAGACCTTTGGAGGGGCAGGTGCTCAAAGTATAAAAGAGGCACATGGAACACGGCTTTTAATAGGGCTGTGCTCCTTGCTGATATGTGTATGGCAATGGATGCTTCTGTATTGATACAGCAGCAAATGCCATGACGCAGGTTTGAAAAAGAAACAGAACAGAAAAGATCTTTTTAAGTTTAAATGTTAAAGACATTTTTTGCACCTCTTAATTACTCTGGAGTGATATTATTATTATTGTTGTTGATGTTATTGAGTTTACAGGGTATGGTGGTTTTGCTATTGTAAACACTACTGTTGTTATTGTAGAAAAAATATTCCTGTCTTATTTAAAATAGAATTCTATTCTAATCTTCTTCTGAATTTATTCAGTTTTTGAATGATAATGATTATAAAAACAGGATTGATAAGTATAATTCAGAGGACGAGAAAATCAGTATAAGCCTGTTTTACCAGTGTTGTGATGATTATTTTTAAGGCACTCTACGTTTTTTAAATAAATACTGTAATAATAATAGTTCAAAGTATGAAGTTTTTAGTCAGATAACATAAAAAAGACAAGACACCTCGACGCTCTTTAAGCGTTTCCCAATTAGACAGCAAGAACGAAAGAGAACAAGCACCTTTGTTTTTATTGCTGTGTAGAACTACGTTAGCTGCATTTTTAATATTTAATATTAATTTGAATAAAATGTAAATTCGTCCCCCACACTTTATTCGAGCTCGAGCAGGTGTTTTCACAAAGAGGTTTCTAGATTTAAATCTAGATTTAAATTAAAAGCGACATGACCTGATGTTTTATTCATATCCAAAATGAGGAGATATGAGAGCTGAACACTCTTGTGCAGTGCATGTTTCATTCATACTCGAAGCCAGAGGGCGCTCTCCTGCAGAAACTTACGACGTGCAGGAAATCCCTAATAAGGACAACAGGGCTATCACTGTAGCTGAGCTGAATAAAAAGCAGAAACGTTTTAACTAATGAAACGTGAAGACAATAAACACACGATTGCGAAAATATATGGTTTATGTGTGTTTTTCAAGTTATCTTCAGGTAATAAATAAACTATATGAAAAATGCAGTACTGATTGACATATTTAGTATAGAAACTATAAAATATATTTCCTGAATTATTCTGTGATAAAAATGGGAAAAGGGTGTTCGTAGTAGCCTTTATAAACCAATCATAAAATTGTCTTTAGGAAAACATTGAACAAAAATATTGTAGCCCCTTGCTGCAGCTAACCGTGCTTCCACAGGCTACACACAGCAATATAAACAACAGCTGTGCATGATCTCTTCACGCCGTTCTCGTAAAATAATAATAATTCAATAATATAGGCTAAGTTTACAAGCACACCGCTCCGCTGAGAACTCCACTTTTACCGGCAGCCGCGGACATTATTGAAGGCATCCTAAAGGTGTCTGAACGTGAGGGATCGTCCCGGATGAGATCGTCAGGTGCAAGGTCATCATGTGGATAATTTAATTTATGGCTAAACTATTATTAATTAATTTTACTAATAGTTAGATTGGGCAGGGCTTCACAAAAGGGCGTTTAATTACAAAAAAAATTTAAATTGCCTTGACAAAAGGGCACTTTGGGCATCAAGGGGAAAAGGGGCAGGTGCTCAAGCACCCACCGCACCCCCCTCTGCACATGCCTGAATATCTGTAAACTTGAAGGGTTAGTCTACCAAAAATCTAACCTCCATCATCATTTATCCAGAGTGAGCAAAAGGGCTAAGAAAATCACTCTGGACCCCTCACATCCAGCACACTCTTTGAACTGTTGCCGTCTGGTCGATGCTACAGAGCTCTGAGCACCAGAACGACCAGACACAGAAACAATTTCTTCCCTCAGGCAATCCATCTCATGAACACTTGACAATAAACGCGGAACACACAACACTATAATACATTATTTAACGCACATTTATTTACATTTCAAATTTGCACATATCATAACTGTACATACATAATTGTCTATATTATATATTGTGTTTTTTGCTATTTTGTACATTGTCTATTTTGTATATTTGTATATTATTCTTTTTATTATCTGTGTTTTTGTTCTGTCACTGTCATTCTGTTGCACTGTGGAGCTTCTGTCACTAAAACAAATTCCTCGTATGTGTAAACATACCTGGCAATAAAGCTCATTCTGATTCTGATTCTGATTCATTTACTCACCCTCATGTCAATCCACCCTGTAGATTCGGTTCCTGTATTGACTTCCATTGTACATACAAAGGAGGTCATCGGGAACAGAAACTGTTTGGTTAGCATCTTTTTTACAATATAATCTTTCATGTTCCATAGAAGAAAGAAAGTCATACAGGCTAGGAGTGACATGATGATGAGTGAATGATGACAGAATTTAATTTTTTGGGTGGACTGTCTCTTTAACAGATAATGTCCAGATCATTTACAAGTGCATTAATGTTTTTCTACAGATTTTTTTTTTTCATACAGTGCACACATTTGTGAGCTAATGATAATGTTTATTCCCTACCATTAAATCTAATCATTACACAAACCTTCTGCATTTTTACATTTTCATTACGATTATTTAACCTGTTTATTTAGCCATTTTCCTCATGGGGACCGTTGGCTTGTTATATTGTAGATGATTTCAAGTTTTACTATCCTTATGGGGACATTTAGTTCCACCAATCCAGGCAAAACCTAACCTGCACTCGCAGAAACACCCCCAACAGCCTTTCAGGATAAGTCCCAGAAGGCTTCGAAAGAGGGAAATTGATTAATTAACCTCTGTTCCAAAAAGTAAAATTAATTCCCAAAGGCTTCAGTGTTATTCTTAAGATTTTCCATTGTTTGTGTTGTGTGTGCATTGCTTTGGGCAAACTGGGACTTTATCGTTTATTATTCACAGTTAAGAAGCTGTTATTTTTTTTTTTCCAAAGGAATTTTAAATTGCCATGTGATCACAATTACAAAAAGCCTTTTCTTACCTTCGCTTTGCTTTGAGAGAACATGAATAGTAAACTCCATGTCTGTCTGCAGTTGATTGTCCAGAAAGACAGCTGTCAGTTTGTATGTTCCTGACTGGTTAGATGTTACGGAGGTCAGAGACAAAGTGTCTGAGAGAGACAGTATTGTGTCACCCTAAAAATCATCACATGGGTTTGCAATTTTAGACAAGCTGAGACAGTTAATACACTACAAGTGGTTTATTTAAAGCAAGTCTCTTAATATTTCACAATCTTACCCTCATCCACTTATACTGCAAGTACTGTGATGCTTTTGCGATACAAGAAAGCGCCACATCTTCACCAGTGCTGATTTTTAAAGGGCTGCTTGTGTTACACTCAATGCCATCAAGAACTGTTTGGAAAAGCAGGAATTATTTAATATGGATTTGTTTATTTGTAAGAGCTTTTATGCGACAGACAATGATAAAAAAAAATACATTCAAAAACCTTTTTAGGAGCAACTGATTTATATTCTCAGTACAAACACTCACAATTCACAGTCAGTTCCACGGTGGCATTGAGACCTTGCTGATTTCGGACTAACGAGTCCCATTCTGGTAAACAGATGTACAGATCGCTGTCGTTTCTGGTGACGTTGGGTAAAATGAACTCTCCGTTTGAGCGTTCCAGCAAAAATATGTTGTCCTGATGAGACGAATGAGATCCACAGAATAGTTGTATAAACTGTGGCATATAGAAATGTGTATTTTTCCGTCTGACTCACCTTTGACCTTCCAAGTTTATAACGGAGTGGGGGAGGGCTCGCTGAACAAGTTATTTTCATGTCATCTCCTTCTTTTATGAATTCATATGGATATGGCATCTTCACTGATGCTGGAGGCTCTGAAATTAGCAGACAGATGATGCTTATTCGCTTTTAAATGTGAACTGAATGTGAGAATGTAGGTTAACAGTAAATAGTTTACCTGTCACTTGCATCTTAGTGGTTCTTTTCATCGAGCCATTAGGATAAGAAGTAATTTCGCAAATGTAGTTTCCACCGTCATTCACTGTAACTTTATGCAGAGTCAGGATTGAGCCCTGCAGCTCCCCAGTTTTTGAACTTTTCACTGTCTCCAGAAGAGGACCAGATTGAAAATATTTTATTGCAAGCCCAGGATGGAACACAACAATCTTCTGATCGTTCTTCTCATTTCCTTTTTGCTGTTTAATCCATTCCAGCTGGATAATTTTGATGTTATTGTCCTCTCCCACAATGCACTGCAAGCTGATATTCTGTCCCTCCACAGCAGTTACGGATGTGTTATAATATATAACCACTCCATACATTCCTGATAAATCAATTTCATAAGTGATAGTCAGATTGTGTTATTGATGTGTTACTGGGAAGGTTTCACCTTAGGAAATCTCAGTGTCATCTTATATGCCAATTTATGTAGCTTTTTGGATAGGTCAAGAAAAGATAACCAAGTAAAAAGTAATATATTTTTCTTACACCTTGAACATATATGAGTTTGCATATCTTAATAATTATATAAAATTTAGAAAACAATTTAAAAATGTTTTTCAAGATAAAACGTATTTATTATAAGGATTTATTTATTTATTTTTATTTTTTTTACCATCAAGTATGCTATGTATTTTCATTACACTTTAATCTATAATAATCTTATATCCTTATTTAAAATGCTAAAATAGTTAACAAAATATTTTAGATAAAATAGTACTTATTTATTGATTTATTATTATTTATTTATTTTTGTTTGTTGCAAATGTCATTTATCATTGACCCATAAATATCATCACATTTAGGATTGTCGGCCCACTTGACATCTTACAGCCTGAATAACCTGCCTTGTGAGAAAAAGATCACATTGTCTGATATTTTTAGAGATTTATTGACAGTTATGAGGGTCATTTCAAGATGTTTTCAAGATGTGATTGGACCACAAGACTTTGATTTGGCAGACAAAGGTTATATATTATATAGGAATTATATATATTATATATGAAACAGATTTGTTTTATTCTAATAAATAATAATAAAAGATCATGCTTGATAAGTACTTGATACGATTTTTTTAAGATGATTTTGCCTTAATATGAAATCAGATCAGTAGTATTGCATTGTTGCTTTTGACTTCCATTCATTTTAATAGAAATTAAAAACACGCTCATCATAGGATTATCTGTCAGATCACTGTATGTATAAACTGTATTTTGACTGCATTTTATGAGTAAATTAATAGAACAAAAAGATGAGTGTTGCATTATAGACACCCTAACAGCAGGACCAATCATTATAAAGCTAGTAAACATTTTCTTTGCAGGTTTAAATCAAAATTCAAGCCCCTCTTACCTCGTATCATGCATAAAACGATAAGAAGTTTATAAGTTGACTCTGTCATCAAAAAATCCATATCTGTGAGAACAACAGTCTTAACAGAGAGAGTCAAACATGAGCAGCAGCAGAAGCACAGGAAGTGAGCTACACCACCAGAGAGACAGGAACTGGTTTATCTTCGTCGTCTTACATCTCTAGTCTAGTCTGACTGAATCAACAGCTTGGTTTCGCTTAAGCTGTGCAGTGTAGTTTTTCCCCCACAAGTGAACAGCAGAAGATACCTAATGAAGAGACGCTTTTATGTTTAGAGTAGATTGGTGATGGAGTGATGGAGTTGGTCCTGATACTCTTTAAAAGCATAATAAACTGCTTCAACAGATGATTATGACCTTATTTTATTGTGCTGACAGTAAGTGTTGACAGTCAGCATGTTTCCTCGATTTCCTGTCAGAATGCATCTATGTAACAAGCTGCGGACACGTTTACACACACACACACACACACACACACACACACGCATCAAGATCACGTGAAATTTTAAAGCCCCTACAGGCAGTAGGTGGGTTATTGTTTGTGAACATTATTGGCCAATTGAACTTCTTTCTTTGGTATTTCTTATGGTATTATAGAATTTACTGTTATTTTACATCTTAAATGAGACGTGACAGGAAACCACAGTGGGGAGAGTGTGAATCGTCAGTTTAACAAATACAGACATCTCAACCTACTTCAGGTGCAGGGAGTCACAGAATGCTAGTAATGACGTTACATAATCAGGATGCATAATTAGGGACACTCTGATATTAAAATTTGGGTCAATTATTTTCAGGCCAATATTAAAATTCTAGGCTACTTTGTCTAAATAACTGAAAATAAAACATTATGTAATCAAAATACTTGCACCAATGCACCGATATAAAAATTCTGACGGATAATATTCACATTATGGCTGATATTAAAATGCTAAGCTGTTTTATTAGAAATAGGAATAAACAGAAACACAAAGATATTAAAATTCTGAACAATAATATACTATTTTGTCTGAATAAATAAAAAATAAAACAAACTTGAAAATGAGTCTGGGAAAACCAGTAATGATATTACAGGGTACTTGAAAGTACGTAATACATTTATATTCAAATTTGGGAAGATAAGCCGATAATTACTTTCATGTTATGGCTCATCTTAAAATTCTATATTATTTTGTCTAAATAAATGAAAAATCAAACATTAAAACTTAAAATTGAGTCAAGGAAAACTAGTAATAATATTATTAGGTAATCAGGATCAAAGATATACGGAATGCACTTATATTAAAATTTAGGAACATAAACCGATAATTACTTTCATGTAATGGCTGATCTTAAAATTCTATTCTATTTTGTGTAAATAAATAAAAAATTAAACATTAAAACCTAACACTGAGTATTAATGATGTTAGATAATCAGGATCAATGATACGGAATGCACTTATATTAAAAATAATTACTTTAATGTTATGGCTGATATTAAAATGATATATGATTTTGTCTAAATAAATAAAAAAATGAAACACTGAAAACTAAATGTTAAAAGAGTTAAATGCTTGAAATTAATTTAAGCATTGCAGCATTTTAAAGCACAGTGAATGAATGAACAATTAATTTTGAGATTTGCTAAAGATTACATTTATTAAAAGCGTTTTTAAAGAATGATGTGAGTGTTAGATGATGGCGAGGGTAAACTAAATGTAAAAGTAGGGGAAAAGAGCACAATTAAAAATCCAATATCAGTAATTTCAAAAAATAAAAATATTGGCAGATCATCATGCATCCCTATTTTTAAGTAAGAAATTACTAGAATTGCCATCAGAAGAGCAGAGAAACCTCAGCTTTGTTTGATTTAAACTTGAAGATGGCTCACACTTCTGAACTAACTACCTGTTACCCAGGTATTCACATGCGTTCGCATGTGCCATTTCCATTCCTCACGGCCTCTGGGGTCTGATGCTCATAATCATGGTCTTGTAGAAAAAGATCAAAATCACATACTATCAAATAATAATGAAGCAATGAGTGCTGTAAATGGGGAGGGAATTGATGTCTCTAATAGATTCTTTTAGAGGGGATATAAGGGAAGTTAATAGATCCATGAATGTGGCAGCTGATAGCAGCGTGGGGAGACATAAGCAGTAAAATATAAAATCAAAGCAGCATCTTGGTAATTATGAGGAAATGTGACAAAGAATACTGGGGACATGTGTACTTTAATATAGGCATAGAGTATTTAGAGAGACAGGCTGGATGATACCAAGTAACACATCTGAATAGATCTGTATAAAAGATCTGATGTCCTCAAGTTGAATTACTTCAGAAGGTCAAGATCCGCTGTCATCTGTAATATTTGCCTGTCAAAAGAACACACATTTGAGACTTTGTATTCTGCCAAAGGACTAAAATATCCTCTTTCATTATTAGACTCAGTGAGCAAAGCATTTGATTCAGAAATTGAATAAGTGTCTGATGTAATCCATATACATAACCTCTAAAAACTGTGCTTGTGTGTGTGTGTGTGTGTGTCTGCCTCTGAGGCAAAGACTCCGGGAGAAATTCAGTGAGGCTGAATATCATAAATGCAGCCTGCATCATTTTAATGAATAATTCGATGAATAAAATTGTGCAAATCAGGTAATCAGGCAGTCATGCACAAAATATTCCTGCTTGTCGTTATCAGCAATGACATGAATGTCTTTGAGCTTGTAAACAGACAGAAATTACACCCAAACAAGAGCAGTGAAACAAATTAAGTTCTGATGTAAGTTTCATCAGATGTTCAAAAAGGAACAGTCACTCCGAATACACAAAATCATGTTTAGCTTCGCTAAAGAGGCTTCAAAATGAGTTCACCAGACTGTATCTTATCTTTAGCTATGCTACGACATGTGCTTGTACCCTAGTGGTTCCAGTGCGTGATCATAAACGTGCATTGTGTGTATCTTGTTCAAGCTGATCAAAAGAGTTTTTATTGACCTGTTTGTGTTTTCCTTAGTTAGTAGGCCAAGCTTGCTAACTGAAGGCTAACTGAAAACAAACTAAGGGAAATATTTTGACCATGTTTAGCCCCTGAAATATGTGACAGCAATATGTTGGCTAAGCTGTTAGCTTGCTAACCAAAGGCTAATTGAAAACAAAAAAGGGAATTGTTTTGACCATTTCAGCTTCTATACTATAATGTCATATGCAAGATGTAGGCTAAGCTGTTAGATAACTACCAGATGTTAAAGACAAGTTGGCCGTTGGGTTCAGAATTTTATGAAAAATAACTGCCCCAACAGACACTGACAAACACTGACTGAACATGTTCGGGTGAACACAAACTCCAACCAACACCAACAGACGCCGACAGGGGTAACACACTGATTAGACAAAACCCAACAAACATGTTTGTTTGCGTTTTTGCGGTGTGAATTGGCCTAAAAGTCTGCTAGTGTGTGATCCTCAGTCAGCATTACAAATTCAGTAAGTGTTTGATGACTCTGTTCAGATTTTAAAACTCGTGTGGTGTATAACAGCCTTTAGAAAAAGCGGTTTTACACACATTCTAAATCATAAACATCTGATAGGAAGCGTCTTAGAGACATAAGCTATTGCAGATGAGCAAATACTCAGAAAAAAATATATTTTTAAGATCAAATAGATGTCTCTGTGATGTATCTATGCATGGCCCTTACAAAAATGAACCATTGTTTTATTATAGTAAAAGTGTCATAACCATGTTTTTGTGGCGGATTGATTATCATTTGTATTACCACAGTTTTATTACAAATACCATGATTAAACTACGGTTAGTGTAGCAAAACCATGGTTAATTTGCGGTTACCATGGTTTAACTATAGTAACCATAGTTTTTGGTTTTATTTGTAATAAAACAACTGTTAGTTTTCGTTGGGGTCAGGGAAGCTGTTAGCTTATTTAAACTAAGCTGAACAGCTTACTGTTTGGTTTGGTTACTGAATAAAAGTAAAAGTTTAATTTAACCATTTTAGATTCTGTAATATAATGTAATTTATTTTTGGTGTTTTTTGTTTGTTTGTTTGTTTGTTTTTTTCTTCTGCTTTTATTAGGATAGGACAGTGTAGAAGGAAGCGAAGTGGGAAAGAGAGAGGGGGGAAGGATCGGGAAAGATCTGTGAGCCAGGACTCGAACTTGGTACGCCTAAAGCACAACAGCGCTATATATACACACGCTGCCCACAAGGCTACTGCCACCGACATGATTTATGATATGTCATTTAGACATTTTTTTGATTATGAATAAATACACTGTAAAGCAATTTTCTATCATTAAGTACCAAATAGAGTACATCAGGCACAAAGCTGTCCAACTGACCCTAATGGTGATTTTAATTTTAATGACCCAGGTGTGACATTTTAGGCTATCTAGCACATCTCCATTGTATGGAATTATGTATTCACTTGTATTTTGTTAGCACAGGGTGTGCAGGGCTGTTTTGAAAAGAGCTCACTCCCTCGGTTTGCACGTCCATCATTTATTTTTGAATCTGGCACACAATCAATGCACCCACGCCCCCAGTAATGATAATCCAGTGCCTCTAATAGGATCTCTATTAGTGTTATGTCAAGATGAGTGAAAGTGACCTTTTCTCAAATCTTTTTCTTAGTGTCGCACATAAGCAGCACATGTGTTCCTTTGATCACTGTCTCATTAGGCCACACATTATCATGAACACATTGAGTGGATGAAATTAGGGCAGCTAAATTCAGGTTGGTAAATAACTGTGTGATATAAGCAGGGTACAAAATATTAAACAAGTAAATATTTCTTACTGTGCATGAGATTTTTTTTAAGGATGCATTTTTATTTATTTATTAAAAATATTTAGTAGTGATGTTATGTTGCTGTTTCTGTTTGCTTTACATTTTTTTTATATATAAATATGTATTTATTTTTAAAGAAAAATCATGCAGTATGTATTTATTTATAAATAAATAAAAATCTTATGTTGCAGTTTTTGTCTCATTTACATTATATAAATATTTATTGATTTTTTATGTATTTATGAAAAACCGTTTATTATGTTGGACTTTGTAATAAAGTTACAGGCCAGCTAGTTTTATTTCCTCTGCAAAACCCATTTTAATTCCATTCGGAATCATGAACGTTCTATTGGAATAATGTTTAAAGGTTTTACAAACAAGTGGATTCTAAACAACTCGTATCTAGGACAAAAGATGCAGTACATCACAAGCTTGTGTTTATTTGTTTTCTTTAGACAGGATGTTGTGGCATCTTGGGTGAAAGATGCTGAGTCTCTATCCAACAGAGAGGTCAGGCTGCAGAATAAGGCTTGTCTCCTGGAGCAGAAATGGTTTAAGTGGTTTGCTTAAGGGCACGCTAACGGTACACAGTGGCCATCTCAATGAGATGTCACAGAACTAGCATGCTGGCAGCGATGCTCAAACTCCTGACCTTCTGGATGGCAGCCCACTACTTCCTGTTCTTCTATTGTACAGTGACATTATCAAGCCAGTACTTTTAAGAGTATGACTGAGAGCTGAGAAGGTTGACACTGCTTCAGATCTGCACTGACCAGTCAATGATGGAGAGGGACGAAATGTTCCAAATTGCTCTTTGCACTCTGATCTCCACCACCCGTCATCATCCATTTCTCGAGCCCACATTCTGTTATGTCACTTGCTCTGACTGTGACTTTTGTCAGCTTAGCGCAAAAGACGTTATTATTATTTTTTATCTTAAAGGGACAGTTAACCCAAGAATTCATTACTTGGTCATCTTTGTGTAAGTCCATATAATAACATTAAAATGGTACATGTATTATGCATAAAATGTGTGTATATTATGCATTAAATGTTAATAAATGTGCTTATATAGTAGTAGTAGTAGTAGTAGTAGTAGTAGTATCAATAATAATAATAATAATTATAAATATACATAACTAATTGTAAATAAATAACTATAACAATCATACATAAATAATAGTAAATAATAATAATAATAATAATTTACCATTATTAAAATGAGTTAATATGCATTTTCGTATTTAATAGCAATTTATTTATTATTAGTAGTATTTAATTGTTTTTCCTATGCATTTATTATTATTATTATTATATGTACATTTTAGAGCTCATGCAAAGTTAGTGTTTTAGTGAATTATTTACCTTCACTTACATGCTGTTATTTTCTTGTTATTTCTTGGAGTTTTGAGCAGTACAAAAATATATATTTTATACTCACATTAATAAAAAACACTTTATTGGTCTAAAAGCTAGTTTTATATTCCGACTATGTGGTACAACTAATTGGACCATGAGGTATACGTTGAAAACCTGTCAACAGTGTTAGTATGAGGAAGAAGTTAAACTGACATTGACCTGTGTCAACAATGCAGTCCCACTCAGCCCACTGAGCTGCTGTATTGTTTGAGTAAATAAACCTTGATGGATAACCTGGTCACGTCTGTAAAGCAATGACTCATTGTCTGAATCAAATACTCCCACACGCGTGGTCGCTATGGCCCTTTTCATCGGTTTGTATATGTGGTGCTCTATTCACAGCAGGATCACAGTTTCTCCAGCATTCCAGAGCACTCAGTTTGACCCATAGAGAGGAGCCAGTAAAACTGTCTTTCTCTCAGACAGGTCAGTCTCTAGGGGGCTCCAGCACCTCTCCTGCAGTGATGCTGTCAGAAACGGAGTGGCCCACAGCCTATCAGCCTCTCTGCACACTGAAACCCATCAAACCTACAGCAGTATGTGCCGATATCAGAGGACTATTTATTGCACTCAATTTATGGTGTTATAATAATAATAATAATAATAATAATAATAATGATTTTCTTATTTAGTATTATTTAATCTTAATTATCTTAAGTAATGTATTTGTTATTTATTAATTATTTATATACAGTATATATTAATATTATTATTAAAACTAATATTAATTATTTATATATTTGTAATGATTAATATTAATTGATTAATTAATTGATTTATTAAATAATTAAAATGTAGGTAATAATAGCAATTTAACACATTCATTAATATGTAATTATGTATGTATTTATTAATATTTAATAACAATAATAATAATAATAATATGATGATAATTATGATGATGATGATGACGATTATTACTTGTTGATTACAATTATTAATTATTAACAAAAATAATTAATTATACATATTTATAATAACATTTGTTTATTTAATAAATAATTATAATAAGTTGTTATTATGATTTAGTTAATTATGTAATAAAAACAATAACACATTCATTAATAGGTACTTATATATTTATTCATTTTTTTTCATTAAATAATAATAATAATAATAATAATAATACATTTTAAGTTAAATTATTATTTTTAAATAATATAAACAAATGCATTAAATTCATTATTAACAATAATAATTACAATAACATTATTTGTTTGTTTGTTTTATTATGTATGTATGTATGTTAAGTTACTGAGTGGAGATTTATTTGGGAAAATATCTGCACAAGCTGAACGCATTGGCTATATGAGATACATAGACACACAAAAACCAATGACGTTTAATGTGATTGATGTCATATAGGTTTTATGCTGAAATTTCTGGGAATTCAGGAAGTGCTGTCCTCCAGCAGATATGTAAATCTCGCCCAGGTTAATGCTGCCGTTACACAGATCCTCATGCAGCTCAGCTAAAGCTAGGCTTGGCCTTCAGCCAGATATGGTTGGCAGGCGTTGGGTGTAGCGGGCTGAAGCAAGCTGGACAGGCTGCTCTCTGGTGTGTCGTGTGGCTCTGAAGTCCTTTTAACCGGCGTGTAAGAGAGGATTCATTTAGAGCCTCTGTCTCTTTAGCAGCTGACAGCGGAGCTCAGGGGAAGATCAGAGAGCAGCGCTCCCTCTGCTGAGCCTCTTAATCACATCCATAACTATAGAAGACTATAGGCACACACTCACGCACACTTTTTTCTGGAGCCAAGAACACTTGGACACTCTTGAATGCAACCACACAGAAAAGCACATTCCACAACGTATGGGGGACCAGGGCTAGTTGTCACACAACTTGTCACAACTGCTACGGTCGATTAAGGGAAATTGAGCCACTTTTTGATAGTCATCTCAAAGTCAAAATGTATCTATACCTCAGTAACTCTCAGTAAGAGTTTTGAGTCAAAAGCTATTGCAGCTGTTCTTTTCTGTTGCACTGGTTTGTATTATTTTTAAACACCTACTGTCTTAAAGGGATACAAAAAATTAGGATACCAAACGGATACAAAATTCAGTAGCAGTGTGTGGACACAACCACCCTACAATTATAAAAATCCATTCGCTCCTTTTTTTTAATCCCCAAAAACCTAAACAATCTCAATAATCAAGCTGTTTTGATTTTCTAAGCAGTATGACATCATATTGCACAGGCCCCGCCCACGACCGCTGACAGACTGTCTCATATTAGCATATTTCCACCTTCAGCCAGTTTAATTAAAGTATTTTGCAGATATTTCTTGAGGACCCTAAAGAATCATACCAACTTGTGAAAAATGGGCATCCGATGTCCCCTTTAAAATGTAAACCTATACTGTCTTGATGTTTTTTTTTGTGCATGTTTTGTTCACTTAATTTCCAGTATCATATTTTTGATACATTATATATTTTATTAATGTTAGGTCCCAATTTTTTAAACCGCAGTTTTCCCATACAATTTATAATTGAATTATTAAGTAAAATTTTTACATTATATTATATTATATTATATTATATTATATTATATTATATTATATAGGCTATTTAATGGCAGGATCCCACTGTATTACAACATGCCCCACTATACCGGTAGGTCAACATATGTTCAATAAACTGCATGGTTTTTCCTCTTAAACTGTAATTATAAAAATATTCTATAGATTTGTTTTTAGCTAAGAGATTAATGTATGTAAAGATTATACATAAAGTGCATTCTTTCAATTGCTATCAATTGCAATCATGTCACATGTAGACTGAAAAAGAGTGCAGGATCCTCAGTTTTTCTTTTCTCAAGATTACACATGAAGTGTAGTTTAATAATTAATGAAAGCTCATAAATATTCATTAGAACAAAAAGTGTGACAATTAGGGCCAACCTTTCCCTATGTTTTCCATTTTGCACACATCTCATCCATAGACCACCTGCAAAATTCTGATAGCTAAAATCAATCTTGTGTTTTTCCCTCTCTTTCTGCTAACATGCCTTTTTCTGCATTTCATTCTCTCGTTCTTCCTTCCTCCAGGCGCTCTGGTGCTGTGGCGTGAATGTGCTTTAATGAGTGCTTCATTAAATGCCCAGACTTCTCTCGGTCTCGTGTCATCCCCAAACCCATGCACGTTTAACGTCATCGACACCTCTAACCATTGTTTCATCTTCTGTCCGACAGACGAATCTTCATTCCATTTTAAGTGTATGAAATTGGAATTGCATTAAAACACGATTTCATAGGCTATTATGTTTTTCACGCCTCACTCTCTGTGTAATTGGCTTGTTTATATGCAGCCTTTAATAATGAGTTGGTCTTCGTTCATTCAAGAGAAGTTTGGAAATGAAATTTCATTCTTAATTAAACCCCTGATGCTGCTTCCAGCTTGCTTTGGAGATTAAATTGAACCTCCCTCCAGATGTGTAATGCTACCTTTGAAGGTCTAAGCATTGTTTCCCTCGTACTATCTGTAATTGAAAGTTAACGTCAGACTCTGACGTCCACTAGTCTGAACACGTCTGCGGTGCGCAAGTAAAACGTTCTTGACTTTTGTTTACATTGAATAGAGGGTTGGTGTCTTGTCCACAGGAGATTGTTTTAATCTCAGACTATATCATTGATTTTCTTCCAAAACTGTAATTTCTGCTGGTGTTTTAACCCTCCATCTCACGCTGTGCAGTCAAGGTGACCTGGATCGTGCTGGTTGCTTTAATAATTGACTTTCAAGCTGTTTACTTTTGAGAAAAAAGATCTCCAACATTCTTGCGTCAGTAGCGCACATTGGTCATTCCAGGGCATAACGTAACCGAAAAGAGATGATTTGTCCATTATGGAGGAGCAAATATTCATAAGGAGCTCTTGCACCATGTCACTGCTCGGGGACGAACAGATCTCGTCATGAAGAACAGCCTGTTGTGGCATCTTTGTTTTGTATGAAGGATCTCCAGGGATGCGCTCATTAATCTAATGACTGATATGGGCCTGTAGATGTTCCAGGCTATGCTGGCTTACATAAACAGGCTCCGAGGCTTGGAGAAAGATGCCCTTCTAAGGACTGTGTCATCCATGACTTAGCTCTGTAAAGGCACGTGGGTTAAAAGTCGAGGGGCACGTACAGGTTCCAGAGTTGTGCTTCAGAGATTTAGTGTATATCATGTAATTAATCAAGCTTTAAATTGGTTCCCAGCTGCAGTAGGACATGCCTAATCTACTGAGTGCTTTAAAGCAGACCAGTTTGTGATGAATTTAAAAGAGCAGTGACACAGTGTCCTTAAATATTGCGAGACCTTGAGATAGTTTGTTTTTGTTGTTGCAAAGTTGGAGGAATTTGTGTTACTGGGTCCACACGCCCTTATTTTTTGCTAAAAACGTAAAAAAAAATTACCATTCTTGGTTTAATAATAAGAAGAAGATAGTGAAGAAGAGAAGTTATTATTTTTACTACTACTGCTACTACTACTACTACTAATAATAATAATAATACAAACAAGTGTTATTTTATTCTATATTATAATCATCATCATTTGCTTATTCATTTGTAAACTATAAAATTATATATATATATATATATATATATATATATATATATATTTATTATGGTATTACACTAATAATTATTAAGATGATATTACACAATAATAATAGCCATTACTTTAAACAATATATTTATAGTATTATCACTAATAAAATAATAAAAACGGTTATTATTATTATTATTGTTATTATTTTGGTTTTGTTTAAGAATATAATTATATATTTTTTAAATAAACAAAGAATAATTTCATTTGAATTTGACAGCAACATTGGGGTGGGTGGATGAATTTAGATGCATGAATGTGTGATTTGGGAAACAGTATTATGGATATTTTTACAATAATCATGCAATGTAGTCAATATTGCAAAAATAGTCAAATACACAAATATTGTTTTGCAGAAGTTTTAATTTTTACATAAACGTATTGTTGGTCTCACACTCAATCAAAACTGGTCATATAGGATTGGAACGACATGCGAGTAAATAAAACAAGACAAAATTTTAATTTTATAGCTGGAGAAAGTGGTATTAGCTATGATTTTGTAATATTCTGACATGTTATCCTGGGTATTTCACAGCACTCTTCACTGTCTAATATGCCAACACCCCCTGCAAGCTTCAAGTAATTGTTTACCGATCCTCCACAGGATGCCGTCCCCTCAGAATCCTTCTTTTCCATGGATTTATTTCTTCCCTCAGAGCAGCCGTGCTGCAGGGACACCCAGGAGGTAAAGCAAGGCTCTGAGGCTGCTTCATCCTGATCAAATCTCACGACCACTTACTGTAGCAGAGTGCCAGAAGCTATTAGCCGTATTCTGACAGAGACGCGTGCAGACAGGGGCTCCTGCCATCACAAAGATGTCAATTAGCATCAAGAACGACAGGTGCCTGTAGCCCGAGCAGCATTTATTTGTACGCTGTGTGTGGCTCTGAGTGAGTGAGGGGCAGAGAAAACGAGCCAGAAATCCACAAAGATGTGTGCTTTTACTTCTGTTTTAAACCTAGGAAGCTGCATGCTGCCTACAAAGACAGCTGCCTACTAAGGCAACATACTAAAAGAAATCAAAAACACAAGTGACGGTTTTGAAAGGCTCTATATATAGTGCGTCATTCAAACAGAGCTCTGCACGCAAAACACAGGGGAGACTTGACTCACAATTGATTTCTGCATTTTAACTTCAGCTACAGCCTCTGTACTGCTGCTGTTATTCATAAAACTTGACATTGCAGTGCTTCTATTATTCTTGCCTCATATATGATAAATTGCTTGTCGTGTTCCTCATGCTTTTGATCGAAAAAAGCCCTAAAAAGACTAATTATGAATGTAAATTTTAATATAGCAATGCAGAGCAATATAATATTCTAATAAGCTAAATAAAAAATAGAAAACAAACTTTTGGGTAAAAGTAGGCTGTTTTCTAAATTATTATTATTTTTTTAAATAAAACAGTTTTGTACTGAATAAACATTTCACTTGTCTGTCATCTGGATTTATTTGCAATGCATTATGGGATTGTTCTCTGTAAAGGATGATGCTGCCTAAGAAGTATTTTTGATATAGATAAATAGACAGATGGGAGGTTTTAAGAAGATTTCTATATCAAATAAATGCTGTTCTGTTGAATAAAGATGAAAAAAAATATTTCCTGACCATCAAATCAGTATATTAGAATGATTTCTGAAGGATCACGTGACACTGAAGACTGGAATAATGATGCTGGAAATCTGCTTATAGCCACCACAGGAATTAATTCCATTTTAAAATCTATTAAAATAGGAAACAATTTTTTTAAATTGTAAAAATATTAGGGCTGTTAAACAATTAATCGCAAATTAATCGCATCCAAAATCGAAATCGAAAAAAAATAAATTATCTTCATATATTAAATATATTTATATATAATATAAATTATATGAAATATTTTCAAAATATATACTGTATGTGTGTGTATTTACATATGCATAATAAATATACACAGTACACAAACATATATTATGTAAACAAAGACTCTTATTTTGGATGCGATTAATCGTTTGACAGTACTAAAAAGTATTTTAACTGCAGCCTTGGTGAACATAAAATAGACTTATTTCAAAAATAATAAAAAATCTTATTGTCCCCAACGTTTGCAAAAGTATACTCTTTCTTGCTTTTAACCTGAAAACCGTGAACATCAAATTAACCTAAAATATGAATTTATCTAAAAAATGAA
The DNA here is from genome assembly GCA_021397915.2 of Tor tambroides. Taxonomy (NCBI): domain Eukaryota; kingdom Metazoa; phylum Chordata; class Actinopteri; order Cypriniformes; family Cyprinidae; genus Tor; species Tor tambroides. Next base: position 199,379 of record JAFVLL020006009.1, on the reverse strand, counting down.
AATATCTATGAGTCTAAAATAACCCAAACCCATCACAAGCCCCTGGTGTGTTTGCAATAGTCATGTGCAAATATACCAGCATATGATAATAAGGTTCTGTATCTCAGTCCCGAGTGGGAATAATACTCTTCTTCTGGATAAGTGTTTGGCATGGCTGTCTCGGTAAACATCCAACATCCCAAAGAGCAACGCAAACAAGCTCCATATTCAACTGCAAACAGCCTCTTTCAGCAGCGTGTGTTGTGGGAGCCAATCCGTGACTAATGAGTAATGACTAATTTCCTTACTGAGAGACAGCTGGAGTTCTCTAGAGAAGCCCAAAACAATAAAAGTGTTTGTCTATGGGCTTCAGACCCATAAATTTAACAAATGTACCGCACGTAAATCTGCCGTCATACAAATCCCTCGCTGGAGATGAGTGTGTAAGCCTGGTGACTTCACCAACCCCCTTTGAGACAGCAACATGGCTAATACCCAAATAAACTGATCTGTGACTCAACTCGTCTCGATGGGCCGTACCTGAGCGCAGGACTGTGGGGGTGTGAACCAATGTCAAGCCTTTCCAACAGATCTGTCGCTGGAGAATACGAGGCGTCCCCGCTGTCATAACAGAGAGAGAGGAAGTCGGACCTCCACTGAGAGTCTCCTTTGATGGGCCATTCGTCTTGGCACACTCAGCTGATGTCAGATCAGTATTAACCCAAGTGTGAGTGGTAATGACTCACTGAAACGCTGGTACAGATACTCCCACACCTGGAGAGATGGATTAAACAAAGAGGGCATGAGACGGGTTTATCAGGTGTCTGTAATGCAATGGCAAATGGCAATGTGCTGTAATTAATCACTTTTAGTGCAAGCTAATTTGAACATGATTATTTGCTCTGTACTGCTATTAGAACCAAGTGCAGTTGAGTTCTCTTTGTATTTCTTCTCTTACTTCGTACATCCCTTTTTTGATGGGTGCATCTATTATTTAATCACAAATTTACATTAATATTCTTATTGAGGTTCAACGGCTGGCTGTATTCACCAGGCCTCATTTGCACTGAAAAAGATTTGTTGTCATATTTAATGCTTTATCAGCTACCCTTCAACAGTAGAACTCATCCCAGAGAATAGTAGCACTGTTTACAAACTGAAATACATTTACAAATAACTAATATTAGATGTTATGTATGCATGTATGAATGAATGAATAAATGGTAAAACTGTTGCTATAGTTGTCTATGTGTTCTGATTAGCTTTTATGTTGCTATACATTTGCTAGAGCAGGGGTCGCCAACGTGGTGCCCGCGGGCACCTGGTAGCCCGCATGGAGTCTCTGAGTCGCCCGCCAAGTACGTTCTGAATTAGCGTCGGACGATAAACGATATCATATCGAGATTATGATAAAAAATTATGTTAATAATGATGATAAGCTCTGGACATTTTTACTCAATATGGATTAATCTAACATCCTATCATACCACAGAAATTAATGCTTCAGCAGCCAGTCAGTGCATGTCGCTAATACGTCTGCATGTTCTGTGTGTCTCTGTGTGAATGCGTGGAGTAGTTTCGTCTGATACACAAACTCAAACACACGTGACTCGCGGTGTTTTCACCATCTGTGTCTCGATATATTATGAGGACATGAACACATGCACTGCATCTCCAGAGCTGCTCTGAGAGTCACTTCACCAGCTTTATGCAGTTTCATTTGAGAAAATTACCGTCAAATACACGCTGAAACTAAAACCAAAACTGAAAGACCTTCACGACAAACCGCCAAAATAAAAGCCCCATATTATATATTTGACTTTTGTAATATGTTTTGACCGATAATATTAGTATACTAAAATGCAATTTTCATAGTAATAATAATAATATTAATAATATAATTTTAAGGAATATCATACAACCAAGGTATTTTTTTATTATTATTAATTTATACAGTTCCATTGTGCAGTATCTTATCTGATGAAATGAAAATGCAAAAAAATTTTGTACTGAATCATAAAACAGAATTGATAAACAGGATTGATAAAAACATTGAAAATACTTGTGAGAAAACATTAATGTCATGTATGTATGTATATGTGACAATGATAAATAAAATGTTATCATTTTATTTATTTATTTATTTGGAGTATATCAAACAAGTAGCCCTTGAGACCATTTTATCCCTTCAGGGAGCCCTCACTCACAAAAAGGTTGGCGACCCCTGTGCTAGAGTGTTCTAATTAGCTTTTAGCATGTTGCTATACGTTTGCTAGGGTGTTCTGAGTGGCTTTTAGCATGTTGCTATACGTTTGCTAGGTGTTCTGAGTGGCTTTTAGCAAGTTTCTATGCAGTTGCTAACTTGTTCTGGAATGTTCTGTTTTGTTGTTGTTTTATTTTTTAATTTTTGTAGCATTAAACTGATTGACTTTAGTTTTTAGTTTTTAATTCAGTCTTTAAATCTTTAATTAATTTAGAGAAAATAGAAAATTTTAGTATCAGCCATTTATTGATTATCAGTCATAAAATGAAAATAATTACTGGCATATAGCTATAAAATTTTAATTATTGGTCTGATTCTATGAGAATAGGGAAGTCTGCTGTCAGCAGTGAGCAGTGAGAATTTTTTTTTCCCCAGTTGATGAACAATAAACACATTCAAAGCCAATCAGAATCCACCTGACTGAAGAGCTCAAATCATTTAAGCAGAAGACAACAAAACTGTAACGGCCACTTAGAATAAACACAATGTTACAGTTCTCTGGATGCTAATGCTAATGTTAAATGCAAACCCTTCCAAAACATTGCTTTGTTTTCTTGTTTTTTTTCATCATCCCTACCAGCCCACGGCAACAGTGGTTCAACCAGTGGCAGGAGTTTGGAGGCAGGGCTAACCTTTTGTTCAACCAGTGGCAGGAGTTTGGAGGCAGGGCTAACCTTTTGTTCAACCAGTGGCAGGTTTGGGAAACCTGATTTGAAATATTTTTTGTTTGTTTACGCAATAGTGACTCATAAACGACACACTACTGCTTCACTCCAAAGCACATGTCTCAGTTCAACAGTTTTTTTTAAACCCAGAGCACTTGTTTTAAATGAAAAATGTCAAGTCAAATAGCCTATGACAGCAAATGTTTTAGTTGAAAAACACAGAAATTAAAGAAGCTTGATATTTCATGTGCAAATGATTCCTAATGTCTTGGCCATGAAATGAGCCTGCCAGTACACTCTCCATCTTGTTTTCCGCATGTAAAATAGTTCTTACTTCACTAACTGAATCACAGTTGCTAATTATTTGAGAGTGAGCCATGGAGGTGAGTTGCTAAGTGCTTTCTGGCTGTTTCAGGCCAAAGGACACAAAGCCGGACGTGACTTATGCAAATGCCTGAGTGCTAAAATTCAAACCGGAAAACATGAAAGCCTTTAAACTGTGTGGCACGTGCAGTTAAACAGTGTTAGACCTAGTGAACCCATTTTTGATTTATATACGATGTGGCATGTGGATTGCCTGTATGTGAGCACTATGTGTTTGTAAGTGTGTTAGCATGTGTGTGCGTGCACATGTGTGTTTCTGATGATGTAACAGTTCTGTGTCTGGTGACGGTGAGGTTCTGCGCTCTGTTGGACTGAGGTCACATTGTGTATCAGATTGGGGATGAATCAGGGTGCTTCAAATTTGCTTCAAGTTAATTTCATTTGACCCTGTCCTCAATTACTCATCTCTTCCTCTCCTCACAGCTGCTTATACCTTACACTTCTAAAATAAAACAACAAGAGAGAGGAAAAGGTGGATATATCGTGCCTGCCATAACAGGATTTTAACAGTTTCAGAGGAGAACTGTGACTTCAGGTCTTTAAAACTGTGACACAGTATATGGAACATTTACATTTATGCAGTTATCAGATGTTCATGCATTCCCTGAAAATCAAACCTTGGGATCGGACCATAGTGTTTTGCTATCCTGTATTGTTTTTGTTCATCCTAATAATTGGGATTAGCTCGATTTTACATATTGTATCATTTATTGTTAAATGTAAGTGTTTCTAGCTTTACTCACCAGTCTAAATGCAGTATATTTCATAATTTTTTCAGTATTTACTTGTTTTCTATTTCTGTGTATCAGAAGCAGGCAGTTCTCTTCACTCTGGTTACTAATAGCCAGTGGATTCTCTTTGAATTGTGATCCTTCAATACAGACCTTGAAGAGGGCGTAAATCTTGACATTTGAGCCAGCAGGAGTTGGACTAACCATCTTCATCTTTCCCATGTTGATCTTCCTCTTCATGTTAGGCATGAGTTATCTTCACAACACTCTTTAGAAGTGGAGTGCAGGATCTGCAAAGGATGTAGGAGGTTGAGGAGAGATGGAAGAGAGTTTCTATGCAAACATCCACTGAATCCATTTTTTTTCTTACAAAAATCAAAAGAAGCTATTTTATCCTCAGGGAACGAGCTGGACATTTTTTTTATTTTACTGAAAGCAGCCCTCAAGCTATTTTTTTGTGACCCAGATGAGATTCTGCTATAACGTTTATACTGCTTTATGTATAACTATAACTATAATCTATTCTGTAAGCTGTAACAGATGAAGCACTTCAAGTGTAGGAAGGTTCGCTGATCATGGGGCAATTTAGTTTTGATGTGTTGCAACATTTTGCAACTATTGGTTGTTTATGGTTGCTAAGAAACATTGCAATTTATAATGTGAAGCTTTATTTTCAATGTGGTAATCAAAATATTACCTTTTTATATTTAAAATAGTGCTGTGAAATGATTAATCATGATTAATCGTATCCAAAATAAAAGTTTTGTGAACATAATATATGTGAGTGTACTGTGTATATTTATGTATATATGTGACCCTGGACCACAAAACCAGTCATAAGGGTCTTTTTTTTTTCAGATGATTCACACATGAATTATACATAAGCTTTCCATTGATGTATGGTTTGTTAGGATAGGACAATATTTGGCCAAGATACAACTATTTAAATATCTGGAATCTGAGGGTGCAAAAAAAAAAAAAATCTAAATATTGAGAAAATCGCCTTTAAAGTTGTCCAAATTAAGTTCTTGGAAATGCATATTACTAATCAAAAAAGTTTTGAAATATTTAGGAAATTTACAAAATATCTTCATGGAACATGATCTTTACTTAATATCTTAATGATTTTTGATTAAAAAAAATCAATAATTTTGACCCGTACAATGTATTGTTGGATATTTCTACAAATATACATGTGCTACATATGACTGGTTTTGTGGTCCAGGGTCACACATATACATATACACACACACACACACACACACACACGTATATATAAATACACATGTATATATTTAATAAAAATGTTATATTTATATATTAAATATACAGGTATTTATATATAATATAAATTATATGAATATAAATATACACATGTATATTTATAAAATATATACTGTATGTGTGTGTCTTCATGTGTGTCTACATAATAAATATACACAGTACACACACATATATTATGTAAACAAGAACTTTTATTTTTAATCGTTGCCCAGCACTAATTTTAAATATTTCTAACTTGAATTAAAGGAAATAGAGAAGGACTTCCTTTGTGGTCCCTGAGCTTTTTGAAGCCAAGTAGCCCAGAAAATAAAGTAACACAGAAAATAAAGAGACATATGCCCACTCATACACACTCAAGCACACGATGGATGATGAGTCCGCATTTTGAAATTGAAGTGCCTTTTGCTCTAAAAGCGAGCCAGAAGCCTTCAGAAGCCATTCTCTCCTTCAAAGATTTTGTATTGAAGAAAAGAAGGTGTAAAAATGAATGAAAAATTACTCTATGCTGACAAGTGATTGCAACAACTAGAGAGAACAGCGGAGGAAGAAACAAGCATTAATGACTGTAATGACCACTAGCTTCTTTTGATTTTTTGGGAAATTAGCTTTTTCTCTAGGTAAAGATGTTTTTCAAAAAACATCCAAGTTGCCTGCTACATGATCAAGAATTGCTGCCAGGCTAAAGTCTTTAAACTGAAATACTTTGTTCTAGACGTTATCAAGATATAATCATGACATTCGACTCAGCAGGGGTTGCATGAGTCAGACTCTTTGATGAAGATGCACATCAAAAGGCAAATCTGGACTATGTATGATCAGAACAACGATAGATGAGAATGTGATGAAATATTTGGTAAGAGATAATCGTAATTGCATTCATTCAGCATTTGATACGTAAACAACCGGATCTAATTAAGCAAAAAAAAAAAAAAAAAAAAAAAAACGCTAGCAGACAATTTGCAAGTTATTGAATAGACAGAAGTGCAATATGATCCAGGTTGGAATTGCTTGCTAAATTCAGGTCAGGTTCATGTTGTAATACCATGCCTCTCAATTTCAGATAACATTAGATTCACAGTTGTACAATAACAGCCTTTTTTCGTTTCCAACAAATCCCTGTGAGGCTATGTTTTATCTGTGACGGGCTTTATCATTTAATTAGATTCAAAATACAGACTATTATGTGTGACGCACGTTGTGAGACAACTGACACACCGTTGCTTGGGTGAATCAGAAATGTAAACCAGGGAGTTCGTGTGAGTTCTGGTAGCTGTAACTATCAATAGAGATTTATCACAACATTCTTAAGTCACTGAAACGAAACTAAGACCTCAGTATATCTGCCACCAGCATTTGGTTGTAAAACCACAATATGAAGTATGTGTAGATTGGACTTTTCTCAGGGTTTTTTTTTTGTTGTTGTTGTTGCATAAGCCAGTGTGGTTTTGGCTTTACTGGCACATGTTGCTGTCTTTTCCCCTCTTCTTCTAGTTATAAACGTAATGTTCTGAGCATTATCACATCCTCTTGAGCAATGAGTGAAATAATTCAGTATCAAAGTAATGATCTTCCTTTGCTGAGATCAGCCGAACTTTTAACAGTGGTAAAAAAACAAAAACATTATTTGAGACATTCAAAAATGAGACTTCCACACCTCATTTTCAAAACTTTCCTAGGGAGATGCTTCATGTGCTTAGTTCAGACAGAGAGCTTTTTCGGCCATAAACCAGTTCATTCACTTTTCATTCATGTCATTATGGTGTGATGTGCTTTTGTAGCATTCTCCTGCACTACAGAGAAAAGGTGCAGTGGGAAGGCAGCTGACATGCATCTCCACACATAAACTCCCCCGGAGCAAGGCAAGTAAAAAACATTCACGCTCTCTTCTTCCACCTTTCTTGCCCATCATTTCTCTCTTTATCTCTCTATCTGCACAGTTCATCCTCTCTCCATGTCTCTCTGATGAACAACCATTTCTGAGATTAACATCTCTTCTAAAATCAGATGTAGATCTGCAGAATTAATGTAAAATATAATCGTTGTTATGATTACGCTATCTTGAAAAATGTCACATTACATCATTCCATTTAGGTCAACTCACAGTACTGTGACTATATAGGAAATAGCTGTTTAAATTAATCAGTAGCAACTGGTCCTAATGAGATGCATGTTATATTTCACAGTTTTCAGCTTGTTTTGAATGTGACAAGGTGAGTGAAGACAGACAGAATGATATTGAAGAGACCTGGTCTAACAAAAAGACAAATTTAAGTGCAGGGTTGTCCAAACCAGCTCCTGGAGGGCCAACGTCCTGGAGAGCTTAGCTTCAAATTGCTTCAACACACCTGACTGAAAGTTGCTAGTAGAGATCCTGAAGACATTGATTAGCTGTTTCAGGTTTAATTAGGTGTGGGGCTAAACTCTTGTGGTGTATTGAGATACATGCATGAACAGTAGGTGTCGCTAATATGCCAGTGGTAGAGAGGGCACAAATATGACATGAAGAAGTGAATGCGAAATGTTAATAAAGAGAGTTGTAAGCCTGCTACTTGAGGTCCTGAAGTTCATTACTGTGAAATATACAACAACTCTGCAAGACAATGGTCCTCCAGGAGCAGGATTGAACACTCCTGGCCAGGAGGGGGCACCGACTTATTATCAGAAGGTTGGCTATCCTAGAACATCCTGTCCTGACGACTGTGATAAGTGCTTTCAATCTGAGACATTCAGGTGTCATAAAGCTACCCTTTCTGTCACATGCAGGCTATCATACAAAATAAGTGTTTTGATGTAAATTCTATTCATCAAAAGTAATAAATGCAGTATCGAGGAACATAATCCACAATTATGACTGCTTTCATAACTGTGCAGCCATGATCAGACATAATTATGCTAATCTCTTTTATTCAAACCCTCTCTTTCTCCCCTTTTCTCTTTCTACCCCACTCGTCTCCTCAATTTCCGTCTGTAAGTAGCCACTTTAGCGAGCGGAGTTGAGAGGAAACGGTACTGAAGGACAGGGGTAGGGAAGAAACATGTCCTTTGGGTTCAGAGCACTACGGGTTTGTTGTTGGCTAAAGGGCCTTGAGATTGGCACTTACAGGTCATTGTATGACAGCGTTATGATGGCAAATTCAGGCATTTAGCAAACCTATAAGGATCTCATCTAAACTTACTACTTGTCTATTTATACTCTGAACAGATGCGGTCTACTAAAGCGAATTGCTTTATATTGCTATAAATCATGTGAGTGACAATTACCAAGGCTGACAATGCAGGATGAATACTAAACTGGGCCTCTAAAGTCAAGTAGGAACCCATCGTTATTTAAAATGCATTAAACTTCTTATCTTCTGCTTGTGAATCTAGTTAACTTGCTAGTGAAGTGCCTCAAACAAAACTCAGAATCTTTTATGTTAATAACCTGGCAATCTTTGATTCTTCCTCAAATACAGCTATTGTATCAGCTTGACTTTGCTTCCAGGTAGACTCAAAAACACCTTTGTGCCCTTACTTCTGGAAGTTGAATAAAGCCAATTGACTGGAACTGCTGATATTCAGATGCCACTTGCCAGTTTGCTCAGGAAAATTTCAGAAGTTAGGCAACTAGTCATGGTATATGATTTTGTAAAGAGTAAGCCAGGAACAGTGTCTTGAATTAAGTTCTTGCACATCAAGGAAGCTAGTAAGAGTAAGGTCAGAGAATTTCCATATGTTAAAAGCAAGTCCCAGATCACCTTTTCAGATGCACTCAATTGGCTAGTAGAGAGTTGCAGTAGTTCAGTTGTCATTTTGAGATCCATTAAATAGAGCTGGATCAATGAAGATGGAGAGTGATTTCTTGGGGAAGTGGAGCTCAGTCATTAAGATCACCCTTTACGTAATTGGTTGACATCAAGTTTGATCTATCAAAGAGGCATGCAGAGAATCTTTCTGAGATTGCAGGTGTGGGGACAGAAGAGTGGAATGTGGGGGAAGCCGTAGTGAATGAACATTCAAACTGACCTGGTGAAAACTGAGAAAAAAAAGGACCAAACACTGAACCCAGCAAATTCCAGTGGTGAGGAATTGGAGTCTTTTCAAAGGACTTGGTAAGAGTTGTTATAATAAATAGTAAGTAATTATAGTAAATAAATCCAGAAGTATTAGTAAAGAATCATAGGGTTTTGGAAACAATGAAATGCTAGAAACTAGGCAGAAGCAGGATTAAACACCACCACAATGTGTTATGGTAAGGAGAGTGGTTTTATTTGATTTGTTAAATGTTTGTAACTTGATTTTGATAGGCCAACTAGCTTTCATTTCTTTGATTGCAGCTTGTTGCAAAGCTTTAGCTTTGAAAGGGACTAAGTGAGACTTCCAGGTAGTTTCTAACATCAGAGAGCTCCAATTTGTCTTCTTAAAGTCTGAAAAGGCAGCTCTAATAGATAAGGGAGTCTGAGAGCAAAAGAGCAGTAAGGCAGAAGATCAGAAAAGATCTCATGGAGCAAAGGGAAAGGGATGGGTGCCAAGGAGCTGTTTAGTGCTGTGAAGATAATCTCATCTGGGATGGTCTCAAATTGGGGTCACCGCTGTTATGATGGGACCAGGTTCTTACCTGTCTGAAGCAGTACAAGTATCACCAAGTTTTAAAACATGCAGGAAATTCAGATCTCTTTTTCTTTCCCTTTTTCTTTATTTACCTTTTTTCCAAGTCACAGCATGTCATTGCTAATGTTTCCTCAGTATGGGATGGGAGTAATTTGAGTGGCTCTGTCATTTGCCAGCCTACACTTTGACTTCCAGAGTTTCTAGTACATCAGCAGGGTTTCTGGCCAGCTCGATTGGCACTGTTTACAAGGCAAAACTCCATGATGTCCCTGCAGTCTAAAGAGAGACATCAAGACAAATTCCCAAGGGCTTTGCATTACAGGACTATACTGCTAAACTATCATTAGCTAACATACTCTTGCCAAACCTTTTTTTCCCTACTATTTGCAGCTTTGGAGTTGTCTTTTGATTTTGGGTTAGCACAGCTAAGCAGAATTTTGTTTCCACTATCTCTATCCACCCCCTGCTGAAAATATGGCTACTTTTAAAGCAAACTCTGCATCCAGAGTGTTTTGAGTTTATCGAGATGAACTTGAAACAGTGTTTTTGCAGCTTACCATTAAACACTCTATGTGTGTTGATGCTGTGGCTGAATAAACGGTTTGTATAGAGTTAGTAACTCCTGCATGCAGAGACGGATGATTTTGTGACTGAAATATCTTTGAGCCAAGCTTAACCGCTTCAGGCTTAGTCAATTTGTTGTAAAATTCTGGTTCAATGAGAGGTAGGCTTTTATGTGAATATGTCATTGTTATGTCAGTACAGCCAATCCTCTCTCCAGGCCGTTATAATACTTTGCTCGCTATGGCAGGCAAAAATAGAGGCATTTTTGGATTATTACTGTCAGAGTGTCAGTGAGAATGGTACAGACTTTCATCACCTCAGTTTGCCTCATACTTTGAATCCTATGTTCTGTTGTTATCAGTAACTGCAACAAGACCGGTTGTTTTTGAAGGTGGCCAATTTTGTTGGTTGTAGCAGCATGTTTGGATAAGCCATCCCTAAAATACTTAAGGTTTGGTAGCTAAATTTTCAGTAAATATAGATCAAGTTTTAATTAGAGCTATTATAAATAAATTTTATCCCTGTAATGTATGGGTATTCAGTTGTGAATGCAAATTCGACTTATAAAGCATTAAATTATATTGAAGTAATACACAAGAATATGATGAATAAGATGTAATCCATAAATATTGAATTAGTTCTTAATATAATTAATATAATGGTTAGTTTAACTTTAATGATAAGCAACAATTAATCTGTTGTCTAACTGTTACATACATAAAATCTTTGCAGTGTAGTTTTAAGGATACTGCAAAGCAGTCACTGCTGCATATTAAATATGAATGCTATTAAAGAGCAGATGCATGCAGTGATATCGAATTATAAAAGCACTGATTTGATTTAAGTGACATCTTGTGCTGTCACATGACTTTGAAGTGGTCTTAATGCATATGCAAACAAAGAAAACAAAACTGGGAATGTCTTTGTAGTGTCATTCATGCATGTTAAATATTAAGAATAAATGTTTTGGAAGTGATATCTGGTCTGATTATAGATGATTGTTTTCTTGCATCAGCTGAACTCTGGAACAGTATCAAGGTTTGTGGTGTCTTTTCAATTATGTTTGAGGGCTAAATCAGGTCAGATCACAAGCAGTACCCAATGCAATATTGGAAAATGTTTTTTTGCCAATCCATCACAAAGAAGAGTGGATTTGTGTATACGTATACTCTGCAAAAAAAAATAATGAAAAAAGATTTTTCTATTGTTCTACACTAATGTGGTGTAATGGAGAGACACGGGAACCAAACAAATGTAAAATTTGAGTAGAACTGTTCAATTCATAATCCTAAAACCTGGAAGAGCATTAGCATTTGGGCCACAGTTTCCTTAGGATTTTCCTATTGGTTCTGCAAAATGCTGGTTGTTGATTTTGTAGTTATATAAGTTGGTTAACATTAGAAGACTCTTGCATACTACAACATAAATGACACAAACAGTCATTTCTCGAATATAAAATTTGAAACTGCACAAAAAACAAAACACATACTACTTTTACAATTTCTGCCAAATTTCAACCATTGGACAGGGCAAGCTGACCCCCTGTTTGAGCTGGCTGTAATGGCTGTTGTCTTTAACTTATACTGACACCTAGTGGTGTGGATGCCACATTGCGTAAACATTTTCAGATACCAATACAACTGTAGAAGTGCATGATTCAACAATTAGCTATAATTAATCTGTTTCATGAGGAGGAAATGATTGAGTTGCCATCATGTGCTTTTCAACAGAGTTGGCTGAAAGGAGGTCAACTTAGGCTAAATTTTGCCATAAATCCTATAACTGGACATATGCCTACTCAGAGATGACGCAGAAAACAGATTAGCAGAATGATCCCACTGGATGAATGTCTGTGTGGTAAATTCATTCGACTTATCTCACTGTTTTTGACGATGCATGTGACAGTTTTGAAACAATGTCTCAACTTTTCCACACAGAATTTGTTTAGATATCACTTGTTTTTCTGTAACCTTAATCTTCTTGTTTGCATGACAGTTCCTGTAATCCCTGTTTTAGAACATTACACTTCCCAGATTGAGTCAGATTGATCAAATGACTGGAAAAACAAGATTTTCAGAGCAACGGCATTACAAATAACTGCAACAGTATATGATCTGATCTGATAAAACACCCTTCTAGAAGCCGCACAAGAGATTTAGAGAGAAGATTAAGGAGGTGCGTATGGAACAGGGATCGGGTAATGGAAATGACAAGACTGTTTTGGCGCCACTGGGCATGTCAGACGCTATTTTGGCTTTTATCTGACAAAGTGCAAGGTGGGCAAAGGCAGATCTGATAGTGGAGTGGTGTGACGTTAAAAACTCCGCTAATTACTAATTTTGATAGATTTTCTGTCAGTCTTTCTGTCGGAACACATTATTCGAGTCCAAATGGTTGCAGAGAGCAGAAAAAAATTGTTTCCAGAGATCACGGACAACAGAATAGCTTCCTTCAGACAATCATCTGCAAAAGTAGCATACTTTCTCATCCGTATGTTGGTGCAAATTAGTCCCGCCACCTCTGGCATTTGTTCCAATACAGTTCAGCTGTAATAGCACTGGATTATATGCTGTCTGGGAACATATATGCTTTTCATAAATGCCAACTCAATTGAGGTCTGTACTGAAAGACAGGGCGGGGGAAGAAAATTGTAAGTGTCATGAGAGGTAAAGTCAGAAATCTGCTGATTTTGTGCATTCAAAAGAGGATTTGCGAATAATCCAACAAAACACATAAAAGGAAAGAACTATTATAGCGAACAGGGCCGTGTCTGTCAAAACAGTTTGGAAATTGTGGTTGTTACTGTGTGGAATTATAGAAAAGAGGGAGGTGGATGGTAGGAGACATCTGAGGGAGAAAATGAAAAAGGCTAAAGACAGCGCGAGTGGGAGAAGATTATGTTTCTGGGCATGTGACTCCTCGGACCGTCCCGTGCACTGTCCTATTCTCTCTCTTTCCTGTTTTCAGCTGTCTGTTTTTATAGGCCTCAGAGACAAACGCTCGGACGCATCAGGCTATTTTGGGGGGAAGCTGGTTTTGTGATTCCAATGACGTCGAGAACACTGCCCTCCTAGTTTAGGCTGAGCCCATCTGATGAGCCTCCAGCACTCTCTCTGGGTCCACACTGAAATCTCTGGCCCTGCTCCATTCGTGGACAATTCCCTACTGCTCTGAAATACAGCACAGATATTGCAGAGTCTGCTGTTCTGCATGACTGGGTCTGTATTTGTGTGCGGATGTGCGTGAGGGGAGAGAGAGCGATGGAGAAAAACTTGAGGAACGTACTTATATGGCCAAAAGTACCTAGATATTCAAACAGAACAGTCATGTTGTAATGATGGAACACAAAAATGCTTCAAGCTTTTGTCCCAAAAAGTTGGAAGCACATAGTTTTCTAAAACAGAGACATAAAATAAAGAAAATTATACATTTAAATGTATAAAACACATTTAAAGTGATTTATTAAGATGATAATTGTTTTTATATATAAATAATTCGTATTTCACAATATTATTGCAACTTCATGATAATAATAATAATCTATCTATCTATCTATCTATCTATCTATCTATCTATCTTTCTCTCTCTCTATCTATCTATCTATCTATCTATCTATCTATTTATCTGTATAAGTATATCTCAGCATGTTATAATGATTTCTGCATTTTAAAATATATTAAAATAGAAAACAGTTCATTTAAATTGTAAAAATATTTCAAAATATTAAAGGGGTCATACGAAGTTGCTAAAAAGAACATTATTTTTTGTATTTGGTGTAATGCAATCTGTTTATGCAGTTTAAGGTTCAAATACTGTACATTATTGTTGCTCCTCTATGCCCCGCCTTTCTGAAACGCGCCAATTTTTACAAAGCTCATCTTTCTGAGAAGCAAGGCGTGCTCTGATTGGCCAGCTATCCAGTGCGTTGTGATTGGCCGAATACCTCAAGCGTGAGACGGAAATGTTACGCCCCTTACCATATTGTGGTTCCGTGTCCCGGCGCAATGACACAAAAACAATAAAACCCATTATAAACGAGGCATTTGTTGCATCCAGTGGGGACATAATTACTGATCATAATGACTTATACTGTCCTTTTACGCGTCGCGTTGCATCGCGCTGCGTAAATATTACCATGTTTGCATTTGTGATCGGAGAAACGACAAACAACAAGCACTACTCTACACTGCACAAAACTCGTTTGAATCGTCAGTGTCAAATTCTTTAAATAAGAAAACGTACTTGAGAGTCAGAAGCGCCAGACTGTCCTTGCAAAGTTGGAATTGCCCCACTTTATAGAAACAGCCTTTGTGCAAGCCAGCATTGTAGGCTACTCTTCCAGGTTCAGGAAATAGTCCTCTGTAAAATGCGCTGCACACACTCTAATATTTGGGTTGAACTGTTCTGGAACAGTGTTGTAAATACAACTTAACCACTGATTTCTAGTTGTGACCTCTTTTAGAAGCCCAAACAAAGTACTTTCGCTTTCACAACGAAACACAGCGTCTCCATGACATGGCGCCGGCGGCAGCAACAATACTACAGCGAGAATAATAGTTCTGCCTTCTTTCATTGTGTATACATTTGGGCGGTGTTTTGCAAATCTTCCCACACTGTGACGTAGACATGTGGGGGCATGTTTGAATGAGCCGTTTTAGGGGGGCGTGGTTGAGTCTTAACTTTTACAAAGAATATCTCTTTGGTTTTGAGACTTTAGTCTTTGCAACTTCAAGGATCTTATCTATGCACAAACAGCTTGTAACACTCCAAAGAGAAAGGAAAACTTGAAATCGCATCATATGACCCCTTTAATGTTTTACTGTATTTTCCATCAAATAGCCTGATGAGCAGAAGAGACTTCTTTCTAAAAACATAAAATCTTGTAAATCTAAAACTTATAAATTTATATATTTATTATTTTGTATTGTGAATATTTCAAAATTATGTAAAAGTTTTAATGTTTTTAACATATTTAAATTATGTATAAAAATATATCACAAGAATAATAAATTATACATAATTTGAATCTGATAATACTGCAGCAATCATAAATAACTATATATTTATTATTATGATGCTGTAACATTACAAAATTTAGTAAAAATGTTAATGATGTTTGTGTTTTCAACATTTAAATTAAATTATAATTTAATATGTTAAAAAAATATAATTTAGTTAACTCCCTGGGGTCGATGGTCTCGCCGGCGTGAGCAGCTCAGTTTTTTTTAATATATATCTCAAAAACATTTTGTAAAAAAAAAACAAAAACTAAACAACAACAACAACAACAAAAAACAATATTCCAGACCCATTAGCACCCCCTTTTGGCCCTCAGAGGTCAAGGAACCCCAATTTAAACGGCTCTGCTTTACAATGTCATTGCATGCTGTAACACAAAGTTGTTTTTCTTTAAAATATGTCTATAAACGTGACAGACTGTGAGTTTGCGTGATGCACGTGTGCATCATTGCATGCTCATTTGTCTGAGTTGTGCGTGTGCTTGTCATCACTATCTGTTCCTGCTGTAATATGTAGCAGCTCATCTCAGTGTTAGTGCTCCAAAGCAGACTGGATTGCATAAACCCTTCACAAGCCGCACTTTAACCGCAGGATATGAGGATGACGGGCTGGCTCACGGCTGCATGGAAAAAAATGAATCAAATCTCCCTCCTGACAGAGGAAAAATACCTTTTTTGGATCTTTGACAAACACTTTTTGACAAATGAAATCCTTGCCGAAATGGGCTTTGGTGATGAACAAATGCACATTGAATCTAATAATCTCGCCTGGGATTAAATTAAATTTAAAAGCAAGATGGCAAAATCTTTTCATCACTCATTCGCTCATTGATTCTTTTATTCGGATGATCTGTTTTCTTCAGCTATGCTGAGGCACACACATTATTTAAAACCTAGTATTGATATAAAGAGCTAAGAATGCATATTTAATTATGTCTTTTTGCTTGCGTGAAAATCTACTGCCGTTGTGTTTGTTGACATGTCAAGGTTGAACTTTTAGGCTTGACAACTACTAAACTTGATAATCAGCTTGTCGACTCCAGTGCAAAGCAATGTGGAATGGCACTCTCTGACCTGAGCAATCCAGCATCCTGGTCCCAAGGCTGTATACGTCCTCAATGTACATATTCTGTCCTTAACAACAGCTGGCACTGGAACTGCTTATTGGTCAGCACAGATGCATGTTTCAACATCTACATGACATTCTGTCTCAATCAGGATCAGTTTGCACTAGGTATTGCTTTAGGGCTTTAGGTTCCTGTTGTATCCCACCAAGGAGTTAATCTTTGACATTTTCCTAGCATAAACGATTCACCGTATCCCTAAATGCTTTTCACTATCTGTGTGAAGTGATGCAGACGTTTTCAGCGACCACCTTTTGGGAACCTTTGTGTTAAAAACATACTTGCTGGGTTGCAGTGTGTATAAATGGCTTACTTGGCAGCTTAGCATATAGACACAACTAGATTAGATAAGTTCTTGCTTATATTCTGGAGCACACTCTGCATCAGACCATTATAGATGATCAAAGATCTTCTCACCAGGAGAGAGAACCACAGTATGAAATGTTCCGAGAAATCCCGAGAAATATTCCATGCTCCACAGTTACCATGGGAACCTTCTAGCATTCCAGCTTGCTACATCCTGCCTGAGGTTTTCGTCTGTTGATGTGACACTGAAGTCCATTCAGCTAATGGGACTCTCTCCAAACCCCATCATAAAAAACAGCATCTCTCTAAACAGCTTGACGGGTGTGTTTTTATCCACCATATTGCTATATTTTTACAAATTCTGAGCATAATTTTACAGAAAATACTGTAAAGTTTTATTAAAATATAATTATAAAAACAGCATTCTTATTAGTAGTAGTTAACACTGCTGTTTTTCCGGGATTATGAAACCCTGCTCCAGAGAAGCAGAGCTTTATTGGTGTTAACCCTGCATTATGGTGCCAAACGCACGTGAAAGGGCTAAATGCTTTGGCTAGATGCTTATGCCACTTTCTTTGGATTACAGAAACACTGCTTGCTGTATAAACAGTTGCTTCAGCTTTTAAGGGGTAAATGGCAACAAAAAAACGTGTCAACTCAAGTTATAAAGAGACCGTCTCATTCTTACCTTTAAAGTCCAAAAAGCCAATTCAGGAAAAACAGCTGGCAAAATATAATACAACACAAGGATTTCAATGCTAGCGCCAATATGTAAATAGATCGTGTACTGCTTTCATCCAATCACCAACACTGTCACTGACATTGTGCAATTATTCAAATAAGAATGTTCAGGGTTTAGGAATATACAGTCTGAAACATTATTTGTGAATACTAATTTTTACATTTTTTTAACCCGGGTAAATGAGTAGTGTGAAGCGTGAGGCAAAATAACGGTTTACAATGACACTGGGTTAACTAGCTCAAGTGTGAAAAAACCTGGATCTGTGATTGTCTCACATTTTTCAAAACAAAAAAACGTTCTGTGTGAAAGGCTCTTTAGCACTTTATGTTGTATTACCGCTGTAAAGGTTCCTGTCTTGGCTGGAAAGTATAAACAAGAAATAAATATTGAGTCCATTTTACTCTGAACAACAACAAAAACAACAACAACAAAAAATCACGCTTTCTGAACTTAAAGGGATAGTTCAACCAAAAAGGAAAATTACCCCATGTTTTACTCACCTTCAAGCCAACCTAGGTGTATATGACTTACTGCAGTATATGATTTGTATCCTCGTTTTGTACTTCTAATTGGTGACCGGTGTTTTGTTTTGCTTCCTACGTCATCTGCTGGACGGCACTCTCGCATAAACGTGCGTACAACAGTTAGCGGAAGCAGAAGATTATGGTTTATTAAGATGTAAATATGGATATTTTTTCTTACACAAATGCATCAGTTCTCTTCAGAAGGCCTTTATTAACCCCCAGAGCTGTGTGGAGCTGTGTTGCCAAGTCCACTGTTTTCCCACTGAATTGGGCTACTTTAACACTGTTGCTGCGGGTTAAAGCGACCTCAATAACGTGATATTTAGCCCCTAAAATGTTAATTCCACCACAGGATCCCTGCCAAAAACGTGTATTTTACCCTCTGGTTGTGAAAACCTGGCAACCCTGGTGTGGAGCACTTTTTATGATGGATGGATGCACTTTACTTTGCTTCAAAATCTGGACCACTACTCACTGCCAGTATGAAGCAGCAGACATTTTTTAAAATAATTCTGATTGTATTCATCTGAAAGAAGAAAGTCATATACCTAGAATGGCTAAAGGGCGAGTAAATCATGGGTTAATTTTCATTTTTGGGTGAACTATCCCTTTAAGCAAAAACATCCCAGGAGGACTTGAATACAGCATGTCATCATACCCTGAGTGGTTAAAAATTAAAAGATGGACACCATGGATCTCTATACAACACAAGAGCAAGACCATTTTTTACTTTGATGAATAAACCGTGGCATCTCACAGAGTGGTAAATGCAGTCAGACATAGAGAAAGAATCTAGGAGCTCAGGATAAGCAGTTTCAGGGAAAAACGTGTTAATGTGTGTGTTGTGTTGATCCCTGTTAAATACTTATCATTCAAGCCTCAGCTAGCCTGAACGCTTGGCGCTGCTGGAAAACAGTGTGAGGTGAATTATTGAATATCTTCAGGTTTTCACCATCAAGGACGAAATCGTGGCCTTGAGAATAGAGAGAAAGTTACTGACATTAAGACCCGTGCAGATACTTCACTTCTCTGTAGTGCTGTTTGACGAGTCAGTTTTTATCCTTCTTCATGGTTTAGCTCACATACAAAATTTTTCCACGTTTCCTCTAACCTCCACCTCGGTGAAGTTTAGTTGATAATGACGTCCACGTTGAAACTCTAGTGTAATGTGGGTTGAATAAAAGTTCTGCTGCAAAGTTGTTTATTAGTTAGTAGAGGACATTGTTATTATAAAGATCTGAAAACCGTGTCTTGATTTGAATTTGTCAATACACTCAAGTCGGTTACGACGACAAACTGCAGTCAGGTCGAGACCCCGATGAGGACGACGAGCATGCAGATGAGCTTCCCTGAGACGGTTTCTGACAGTTTGTGCAGAAATTCTTTGGTTATGCAAACCGATTGTTGCAGCAGCTGTCCGGGTGGCTGGTCTCAGATGATCTTGGAGGTGAAGATGCTGGATGTGGAGGTCCTGGGCTGGTGTGGTTACACGTGGTCTGCGGTTGTGAGGCCGGTTGGATGTACTGCCAAATTCTCTGAAACGCCTTTGGAGACGGCTTATGGTAGAGAAATGAACATTCAATTCACGGGCAACAGCTCTGGTGGACATTCCTGCAGTCAGCATGCCAACTGCACGCTCCCTCAAAACTTGTGACATCTGTGGCATTGTGCTGTGTGATAAAACTGCACATTTTAGGGTGGCCTTTTATTGTGGCCAGCCTAAGGCCCACCTGTGCAATAACCATGCTGTCTAATCAGCATCTTGATATGCCACACCTGTGAGGTGGATAGATTATCTCGGCAAAGGAGAAGTGCTCACTAACACAGATTTAGACAGATTTGTGAACAATATTTGAGCGAAATAGGCCTTTTGTGTACATAGAAAAAGTCTTAGATCTTTGAGTTCAGCTCAAAAAATGGGGGCAAAAACAAAAGTGTTGCGTTTATAATTTTGTTCAGTGTATATCCACTAGGCTCTCCACGATTCCAGAACCTGCAGCAACAGATCAGTAATAGATGTTTAGTGCTGCTTTCTGTGTGATATGATACTGACTGAGAATCATTATTACATAATAATCAATCCATTCAATCCAATGATTTCTCACCTAGAGGTCATGTTGGTGCCATCAACCCATTTCCATGAGTCCTCCACATCAATGTCAGTCAGACCAATCCAGACTCCAGTGCCAGAAATCTTCCTAACAAAATAAGATGAAATGCATTATTAAACATAATTATATTGTAATCCGAAAATTCAGTTGACTTCATACACAAATATACATTTATACTTGTCAGGATGCCCAATGTCCTTAATTTAATCTTTAATTAAGTTGGTTGAATCTTTAATTATAATAAAGACACCATACCCATTACAGACACCTTTACCACGTTAGGCTTTCTTCCATGCAAGGAATTGAACACAGTAAGTGACTTTTTTGTCAATGCTGACCTCTCAGGTTTGGCTCATCTCCAAGAACACAGGCTACCTCGAAAGAGCAAAATTGAAAAGACGAGGACATAGAATCATTCTGAGAGATGTGCTGTGATCTTGTTGCTCAAATGACTCAGCACATTTTAAATAGTAGGAAAGCTCCACTAAATGCACAATAAATATAACATCGCAAAGGTCAAAACCTGTTAAAACTTTTACTTTGTACATTGTCTGCCTGCAATGATTTCTTACAGTTCAGTTTTTCAAGTCTGTATTCACTGCTTCCTCAGTATCAAGAACGCCTCCTGGTAATCTTGTGCATCCTCAGAACTTGCATTCTTGAGAATTGAAATTGAACTTTGGCAGTTGATGATGACACAGAATGTGTACACATGGAAACAAGATCTCATCAGAATGCATATTGAGAAATGGACAAAATTCATTAACACTATTCCTTACTGTAGTTCTAGTATTGGTTTATTTTCTGTCTTTTGCCTTTGTAGGCCAGTTAATCAAGACATTTTATTTGCATTTATATGCATTTTTCCACTAGTGATGAGCATCTTGAATTGCTTTTAAGATGTCTGTGAGAATAAGAACAATATATAGCAAGTATATGCATATACATATATGTACAAACATATACAATCTTTCTCTTTTTGCTTTCACTCGCTTGTTCCTCTTTGTTGTTTATGAAGATCAGATCCGATCCTCTCTTCAAACAGTCTTGTCTGCTCTCAGTCCAGTTCTTCCACTCCGAAGAGACATAGTAAAGACGGGATTGATAGTAAATCCATTCATCTATACAAACACAACCAGTTCAGCTATTATCACTTTATTCTCATCATATGATTACTGTATAAATTTAGTTTTTAATGCTAAAAGTTCAAATAATTGTGTCGTTCATGATTACCCATTTCATGAAGACATTTCCACAATTCAGCTGTGCAGTTTGTGAGGTCGGTAAAGTTGGTTAGCAGCTGGTGTGTCTCTTGTGTGTTGTTTGTATGGATGTGGACACACAGCACTATGACTGCAGTCAGCAGAAGAACACACAGCAGAACCAAACACACTACAGCTGCTCTGGAGTTTCTGTTCTTCACACAATCACTCCCTGAACACCACAGACATGATGTGAAACAACTGAACATGTGCAAACTGTTATGTTTTTACCTATTTATTCGTTTGATCATAGAAGTGAAAGTGATTACCTGTAATTTGAAGCAGCTGGTGTGTGTGTTTGACTCTTTCCTGAAGTCATGATCTCTTATGTCACAGATATCCAGCATCATCTCTACTGTCGTTCTGTTTATGTCCTGAAGCTCAGTCCTGCTCACACTCTCATAAATAACATCAGATATCTCTAGTCTATCTCTCGAATGGACCATTGACACTCCTAATTGAGATTGTAGATAGAGTGTCAATGGTCCATTTGAGAGATCGGTGGTGGTAATGCACTGCTAAGTCTGCGATCCGCCATAAAGCAAGAAGAAGAAGAAGACGTGTCACGCGCCAGCTGTTGTGTGAAGGAGCTCAGGACAGTTGGACCAGGCGGCGGATCAGAGGTAAAAAAAACCAATATAAATACTGTTCAGTTTCTTGCACAGACCGATCGTTTCGTGTCTTTAGACCTCAATGTATCGTCACAATTAAGCCGCAGGGTTTAATTTGGTTTTTTCTGTGTATGTTTTTTTTTTCTCTCAAAGCCGTGAGTATCATTGACTGACATTATATGACTGACAGACTGCAATGGTTTGAGTTAAAAATCTTCATTTGTGTTCACCTGAAGAAAGAAAGTCACCTACATCTTGGATGCCCTTGGGGTAAGCAGATAAACATCAAATTTTCATTTTTAGGTGAACTATCCCTTTAATACTGTTCCTCGCGTCTCCCTGCTCTGCAACTCTCTCTCTCTCTCTCTCATTCAGATCATCAGCTCAGTGAATACACTTATTTTCACATAGCAATGACAAGCGTTATACATGGTTCTGCACAATCCTCTTCACTAATATCCACTGCGTCTCAATCGGGCTCAAATTGATAAGCAATATAGATGACGCCATTGTTTACAGTACAACCGGAGCACATGCCGCTGAGGTGAGGGGCGGGACATTTAGACGCGCACTAGAGGCGGTTTAGCAAATCACAACACACTGGACCAGCTGACCAATCTGAGCTCATAGCTTATTTCTGAGGGAGGGGCTTCATAAAAGCAGGAAATGATCAGCGCGTTTATCAGAGAAGGGACAGAGCGGTGTGGAATAAAGGTAAATTATGTGAAAAATAATGTTTGTTTGTTTTTTTTTAAATGAAGCATTAACACGTTAGACTGCACCCCATAAACACGATCAAGCCTAGAAAAAAACACCCCTATAAATAATTTTACTCACAATTTCTCAGTAAATATTTTAGAGCCTGGCATAACTATAAAAACCTATGTTCATTATACAAACATTCATGGTATTTTAGTAATGTATTTATTTGTATAGCTTTTCCAGATATAGAAATACCCTTATTACACACTATAAAATCAGACTTCCTCAAATATCCAGGTTTTTCAAGACAGTGCACTAGTGTAATGCGGGTTGAGTTAAGGTTTCACAAAATATGATGACTATTAATACAAGATTATGTTATGGTTAGAATTGCTTTGAGGCATTTGTATTACATAAACTGGACATTTTTCATGTTGGTGACCTTGACAAACAAAACAGCTAACAGACCACCAAAGCAGCTCAAAACTCACCGGATTGTACAGTATCTGACATTTGAACTCCCTTTTATATGTATCTTTCAAATAGTCATATAAACACTGCCATGCAGAGCAAATGATAATCTGTTGGATTTACATATTCGCTAATCACCTTTAAAATGTCTAAATAATAATAAAAATAATAATAATAAATAATCTAAATAATAATAATAAAAAACATTGATAACAAAAATCATGTTCATTTCACAATGTAATAGTACTTTACATATAAAAAAGAAAAAGAAAGTAGTCCAATAAAAGTCAAATAAAATAAAACATACTTTAAAACAGGCTTGGTTGTTTATGTGTATACATTTTAGAAACATTTAATTTAGTTTACTTTCAGCCTTCTTGCTAATATACCTTGGTAAGGTTAGATGCCATATGGGATTTAATGCGATAAGGGATACACTTACAGTCTTTACAAGGTCCTAGATCATGTAATTTTTGCAACATAACTTTTAAAACTGCTTTATGGAGTTTTTACTTACTGAAAGTTTTTGTATGTTGTATGTTGTTAAACAACAGTACATCCCTTGTTTTTTATTCCTATGAAAGATTAAATATAATGCTACTCTGACTGTTATGTGCTAAGTCCATTGTGTGACATTTAAAAACAATAAATTATGAAGGCAGCCAACAACATGTAAAATGTAGTTTAACAATGTCACATGTAGCCTATTAAAGCAAAATGACCACTGAGATCCTGAAACCCTCTGTGGGTGAATTAAACTGGATGTTAGAATACACATGCATTTCATTCAGTGACTTACACTGTGCTCCTCTCACACATCCAATTAAATTCCTCTGTACATGGATGATCAGCCCATTCTCCTACAACAGTTAGAGCACAGTTCTCTCTTCTATGTCCACTGGGCTCAGCATACATCCAGAACCTGCGTCAGTAGATCAGCATTAGATGTTCAGTGCTGCTTTCCATATGATATGATACTGACTGTGGGAATTATATATTACACAATAATCAGTTCATCGATTTCTCACCCAGAGGTCAGTGTGCTGCCATCAACCCATTTCCATCTGTCCTCCACATCACTGTCAGTCAGACCAATCCAGACTCTGTTTTTATCAGACCATTTCCTAACAAATTCCTGAAAAGATGAAATTCTTATAAGGACAAAATTCAGCTGACTTTACATTCAAGCAAACACAATATCCTTTACTCACTTGTTCCTCTCTGTTGTTTATGATGATCAGATCTCCTCCTCTCTCTGTACAGTATCTTCTGCTCTCAGCCCAGCTCTTCCTCTCAGAAGATAAATAGTAAAGATTGGATTGATAGCACTTCCATTTCTCTGTGAACGCAGACAATTCAACTATTAGCACTTCATTCTCATCCACACTACACATTTATACACTGTAAAAAATGACTGTTATTTTAACAGTAAAAAACTGTGAAAATGCTACAGTAAAAACCTGTTAAATGGTTAACGGTAAGTTCCTGTAAAATTTACAGGGAAAAAACGTAAACTGACGTTCCTAGAATTCACTGTGTTGCATTTCAATTTTTTTTGAATTTGATGTTTTTTCTTTGAAATAACTATGTTTCTTCTTATTTTTTTTCTTATCAGTTATGTTTATTAGGGTTGTATGTTACATCTAATGTTGTTAAATTAATGTTTATTGCATATTTCAGTTTAATGAGTCTCACCATGATGGTGTTCAGTGTTTGTGTGAATGACACTGTGCACCTTCTATATATGTTAGTATTTAAAAGCTGCTTGTGATGGGCTTTGGTTCATCATGTGACTTTCTCATCACCACCTGCATTTGGTGGTTATCAGTGTATTTCAAAGCTACAAAACAGATTTCAGTACTTCAGTAGGTTGGTATATTAACATTATATCAGTTAATGAAATTACGGTATTTAACTGTAAATTTAAGTTAAAACTGTAAACCCTAGAACATTGTTACTGTATTTTTTACAGTAGAATTCCGGCAACCACAGCTGCCGGTTTGTAACCGTAAATTTTACAGATTTTTTTTTTACAGTGTAACAGTTTGTACCCAATGATTGTGGAATAATGTTTGTATAGTTGTGGTCATTATTACCCATTTCACCAAGACGTTTCCGCAGGTCATTGTTCTCTTGATTTAACTGTTCACTTTGTTTCATAAGATTGTCATTTTTGGATAATAATTCTTTCTTTTCAGCCGTAAAGTCTTCATTCTTGATTGCTAGCTGGTCTTTAAGAGCTTTGATTGTGGTTAGAAGCTGTTCTCTTTCTTCTGTGAGGTTGGTATTCCTGCTTAGTAGCTCATTTCTCTCTTGAGTGTAGTTTGAGTTGTTTGTATGGATGTGGACACAAAGTACTATGACTGCAGTCAGCAGAAGAATGCACAGCAGCGCCAAACACACTACAGCTGCTCTGGAGCTTTCTGAAGATGACCGATATGAAGATAAATGTTTCTTAAACATTAAACTGACTAAAGTGTGTGTGTGTGTGTGTGTGTGTGTGTGTGTGTGTGTGTGTGTGTGTGTGTGTGTGAGTTGTTATAATGAAATGAGTCTCAGTACCTCTGTGTTGAGGTGTTTGGTGTCTCTTGGTGTTCTCTGTTTCTGTCCTGACATCATGAGCATCTGCATTAGCATAGATATTCATCTCCTCTTTATCTCCAGCCATCCCACGTGTTCCAGGAATGTTCGTATTGCCGTAATAAGACATATTCAGTCTGCTGGAGTTAAATGTGAAATTATTAGAAGTTACTGAATCAATTGGTTTGCATAGCTCTGAACTTCTGCTTTTAGACTTTTTCTTTTTAAGGCATCTCTGTGTGGTTTAGAACATGTGATATGAGCACATGAGTACTCCTGACAAAAAAATGATCTTGTGAAGTTATTTTTCATATAACTGCACTCCTTTACCAAAATTACACTCTTTGTGTAACAAACACATTGGTTGAGAACAATAGTAGTTGCTTTTGGTAATGTGAACAAGCACTTCTCAGACCTTCTGTTTGAATACTTGTTTTTGTGGTCTGTTTTGCATTTGTTTAGGTTTGGAGAATGACATGCCAGTCCAACTCCACGTCTCTTAGTCATATAAAAATGAATACTAATGTTACTAGCTGTGTTTCAGAACCTAGTGAGCTGCCCTGCTGTATACCGTATCCAGCTGAAATGGAACCTCATACGTGATGACAGTTTTCACAAAATACCTGTAGTATATATATATATATTAGCTAAAATGTTATATTATTGATTGATTGATTGATTTATTTTTATTTAGCCACAGACAAATGATACCTTCTTCTAATGTTCAATGTTGTTCCTGTATAGTATAGCATATAAAGTATATAGTATAGCAGCTCTACTATTTTCCCACTATTTTATCACCAGTTAAAACAAAGTGGATGGTAAACTGTGAACAAACAGTGTGACATTCAGAGTTGTTGTTTTTTTCCACGTCCTATAAGTTTATTAGCAATAAAGGAATAATAATTTTCACACTGTATAATCACAATGAAAACCATTCACACTTTTTCTGTGAGGAATTCAACATGGAGGCGAAGGTAGAATCCAAATGCAGAAAGTTTAATAAATACAGCAAACAAATCCAAGGCACAAAGTAAAAACATAGTCAACAAAGCAGACACAGTGGTCAAAACAGGAAGGCAATGAATCAGGCAACAGAGAAGAAAAAGACTGCTCAGTAAGAAAGTGAAAATTACTGGCAATACTTTGCAAATATCTAGGGAAGGGCATGACTATACAGGTCAAAAACAGTATGTAACTATAGAAACAGTTCATTGTTATTATTTGGAAGAGGGCTCCCGCTGGTGATCGTCTGAATGCATACCAGCCTCATTCGTTACATTATCGCTCTATAGCAGAGTTCCTCATATCCAGTCCTGGAGGGCCACTGAGTTTAGCTCAAACCCTGATCAAACTCACCTGTGATTTTCTAGAGATCCTGAAGACTTTAATGAACATTAGGTTGTGATAGTGATAAGTATGGCTTGCCTAGTTGGCTATTCATCTTTTCATACCCAGTTAAAGATTAATAACAGTTAGAACAAAGTAAAAACAAACAATAACTTCTGTCATTATCTTGCAAGTTTCAGTGGAGTCACCAGGAAACAAAGTCGTGTTTTTCCTGTCCCAGTCTGATACAATGAGCATTTACATGTTGTTTAGATTTTTCTGTCTAAGGAAGCTACAAATTACTTGATTAAGGTAATGATTACTGTGCTTTTAAGAGTGCGCCTTCAAGGAAAACACTGAAAATATTTAGAGGCAATGAAACTAATATGTGATATCTGTCACTAAGAAACATTTCCTCAAATAAGACATCTAGCACAGCATATTTGTGCATGCATATGTCAGGATGCCCTCAGTTAACAGCAGTGTAACGTTAGCATCAGCAGGAGATGTCAACAGGTATCAGGTCATGTATAGGATTGAACATTCACTAAAGTTCTGCTGTGTCCTCAAGAGAGCCATAGGAAATGTCTAGGAAGTGAATATTTATTTGTTATTCTAGCAATAACTTTAGTACACTCTTTCTAGTGTGAGCCTGCAGACACATGCTGAAACTGTTGGGTCGTCTTGGTGAAATGTTACAAGACTTGGAGCAAAAGCTGCAGAATGCTATGTGGTAAAGGGCATATAATTGAATGAAGTGCACACTGAAGCACCTCTGATGTGATGGCCCACTCAGCACTGGCCGAAGTAAGTGTTAAATATCGGTTTTTACTCAAAGAGAGGTGAGCGGATTGAGATTCTTAAGCAGCTACAGGAGGAAGTGGCTGAAATAAGAAAGACGTATAAAGGGCAGCACCGTCTTCCTGTCACTTCCTGATGACTACAGACATGAAGTTCAGAAAGTGTCTCTATATTCTCATCAGTAACACAGATGCAACCAAACACCCGTGAACTATTCCAACACTTGCTCTTTTACATTTATTGGTAGGGTCTGGGACAAAAATATACGAGTGTGCCCCCCAGGCCTAATGATCGGACTTGTGCTTTCCCTCAGTTGACAAAAGCATCTGCTAAAGGGTTAAATGTAAAATGATCACAGCATCCTAATTCCTCTTAGTTACAATGGTGGACAACATCAGATACTGACTCTCAAACACAGAACAAAATAATAATAATTAAATATAAACAAAAAGTATTGATAGAGCAGATCTATACATGATCTAGATCTAGAATTACCATGAACAAATCCAAACCCTTTTTGTCTGTTCATAATTTACAGCATAAAAAATGTGATTTATATGTGATTAAATCATTTTAAAGTGCTCCTCTCACAGATCCATTGAAGTGTATAATAATAATAACATGGATAATCAGCCCATCCTGATGAAGAAGACAAAACACAGTTCTCTCTTTTATCCATTGGGCTCTCCAGACCTCCAGAACCTGTAGCAACAGATCAGCATTAGATGTTCAGTGCTGCTTTCTGCATGATACTGACTGTGAGAATCATTGATTATATAATAATCAGTTCAATTCAGTGATGTCTCACCCAGAGGTCAGTGTGCTGCCATCAACCCATTTCCAGCTGCCCTCCACATCACTGTCAGTCAAACCAATCCAGACATCAGCATCAGCAGACATTTTCGCAACAAGATCCTAAAACGATGAAACAATTACATTGTAATCTGATAATGCCAAAATTCAGTTAACTTCACACAGACAATTTGTATATCCATCCAAAGCAAACACACACACACACACACACACACACACACACAGAGAGAGAGAGAGAGACAGTATATTTCGCTCACTTGTTCCTCTCTGTTGTTTATGATGATCAGATCTGCTCCTCTCTCTGTACAGTATCTTCTGCTCTCAGTCCAGCTCTTCTTCTCAGAGGAAATGAAGTAAAATCTGGACTGATAGTACATCTATCCACCTGTTAACATAAGTAGTTAAGTATTAGCACTTTATTCTCATCCACACTGAATTACACAACTTATTTATAAAGATGATATATATTTTATGTTGTTAATGTTGAATGTTTGTATATCTGTGATGATGTAGTTCATAATTACTCATTTCAAGAAGATGTTTCCGCAGGTCATTGTTCTCCCACTGTAACCACTCTCTTTGTTTCATTAGATCATCACTCTTGGATAATAATTCTTTCTTTTCAATTGTCAGGTTGTTGTTCCGGATCTCTAACTGATCATTCGCTGTTTTGAAATCTTTGATTGTGATCAGTAGCTGGTCTCTCTCTTTTGTGAGGTCAGTAATGTTGGTTAGTAGCTGGTGTGTCTCTTCTGTGTAGTTTGTGTTGTTTGTATGGATGTGGACACACAGCACTATGTCTGCAGTCAGCAGAAGAACACACAGCAGAACCAAACACACTACAGCTGCTCTGGAGCTTCTGGTCTTCACACAATCACTTCCTGAACAACACAGGCATGATGTTAAATGACTGAACATGTGCAAACTGTGACATTTAATCAAAGAAATTAATGTGATTACCTGTGTGCTGAAGTGGTAGGTGTGTGTTTGTCTCTGTCCTGAAGTCATGATCTCTCACACAATCTGCACTCTCATAGATGTCCACTGTCATCTCCATTCTCTCTCTGTTGATTCCCTCAGTCTCAGTCCCAATGACATTGTCATAAATAGTATCAGACATTTCTGCTCTTTTAAAGTCCAACACTAATATTCTGTGATGATGTTGAGTGTTCTTTCTGTGTCATTCAGCTCACAGACTAACTAAAATAACTAAATGCAATGGAACTGGTATGCGGTAAATGTGTGAAGTCTAAGATCATGTGACATTAAACTGTTAAGTATGCTTAAAGCGATTTGTAAAAGATCTGCAGCAACAGACCGGCATTAGATGTTCATTGTTGCTTTCTGTGTGATATGATACTGATTGAGAATCATTTATTCAATTATTATCTGTTCAATTTGGTGATTTCTGATCAGAAGACACAGGACTCATTCCTGAACACCACTACAAGGTGCTGTAGCTTAGCTTAGATCTGATAATTAAGAACATTTTGGACTTCCACAAACTGTTTATTTAGATGGTTGTTTTATTGTGACAGGATTCGATCTTTATTTGACCACTAATTTCAAAGTGACTTTGAAGTCTACAAAATCTTAACCAATATAGCTGTGAAAGAGCAAGTTATTTTAGGCAAAAGTGTCAAAACTTCCAGAAATCTCAAGTCTTCAGGAAATGTCACTCTTGTCAGCTTTTTTGTTCTGTGTCAGTTCATCTATAAGTCAACAGGCCCTAAGCCATGCATAGAGGAAAATATAGTCTCATTAATGAAAACATATGCTAATATTTAATTGTTTATAAGTACCGTCAACTCAATGTTGAGAAGTCCTCAAACAGTGATGAATAAAATATGCAAGCACAAGCCTTAATTAAAAGTTCTGTTTGCGATTGGATGTTTTACATGCAGCAACAAAACGATGACTGTACAGATTAATTACCCTTGTGTGCTGTGACTAAGATGAAATGTTTTGTTTTGAAATGGGAAAGATTGAGTTTGTATTGCCTCTGATAATAGGTGTCATTTAAGATGCAGACCACAGCCCTAACAAGGTCTTGAAAGTGTTTCGGAGCCTTGAGGAATTCTAATGTTTTGAATCGCTTAAGAAGTGACCTATTTACACTGCGTTAGAGAATTTAATTTCCACTAGATTCACCTACACACACACACACACACACACACACACA
The DNA here is from genome assembly GCA_021397915.2 of Tor tambroides. NCBI lineage: Eukaryota > Metazoa > Chordata > Actinopteri > Cypriniformes > Cyprinidae > Tor > Tor tambroides. The sequence goes on along the minus strand of JAFVLL020006009.1, from coordinate 168,343 downwards.
CATTTTAGACTGCCTACTTCAAACTGAGATGTGAGTTACTAGTATGAATTATTATGCAGTACTTAAAACAAACAGAATAAATCTGTCTCTCTAAGAAAGAACTTCTGTTTGGCCAACTGTGTGTCAGTGGTAGAGGTGAGCAATATAACAGTAGAGTGGTAAGTGCAAGGGCAAGAGATTTGCCCACACAGTTTTCATAACTTGTTCAAGTTGGTCATGTGGATTGGCTACATTTATCTAAGGCTTTTATGAAAACCACAGATCACACTTCTGCATTTTTGTATTCCTGCTGACAGACTGTCAGTTTGACCCAGTGCATTATGGGTGTTGAAGTTTTCCTACCTATTTGCGAAGGGGAACATCATAGCCCTTTTCATCATTTTTTTAGTCATATAGCACTGATTAAAAAAAACCTTTCTACAGCATAAACAACCAAGTTTTATAAAATGACTGTTCACACCAAGGACAATAAGTTTTAATAATTCTATGAGAATTGGGAAACCACACCTCAACTATAGTGGAAATGACACAAGAACAATATCTTTGGACTTACTTTCAGAGCAAATTTTGTTCAAGAATAAAAACATTGATAGCCAATAAGAATCCATCCTGTTTTAAAGAGATTGATCATTTAAAGCGGCAGATGACAGAACTGCAATACATGCTTATAATAAACAGAACATTATCATCCATTGGTATGGACACTAATATAATTATCGTTATAGTTATCGTTGTTGGTGTGAATGGGCCTTTACAACAGCAGCCTATATATCTGCTTATTTGTATTTATTTGTCCCACTGATTGTCATTGTAATTAGTTTTGTTGTTTTTATTTTATTACTGACAGTTTACTTGCCTTCAATAAACTTGGGAACTTTTTATGTATGTTGGTTCTCTCAAGACAACTCTCTGAGAGTTTAGCATGCTAATATACATGACAATGTTAATGTGTTTGGTCTTGGAGGAATAGATATGCTACACTGCTGGTGCTGCTGTGGAAGAGCAAGTACCGAGACATGCTACTGCCAGTACATCCACAACATGCTGCTGTGAGCATGTAGAAAATACTACAGTTGCACATATTACATCATAGAGTATATAACATACATGAAATCACCCCATAGCAGGTCTATACAGGTGGAGCTGGGGAAGGTGGAGGGTTTCTGAAGCGTGTTGCGACTGCTACAGAAAGCGCTAGCTGAGTATTTGAATATTGAGCAGCAAGGTTATTGACTGTTGACACGAAAAGAAACCAAACAGCTGTGCCATGTGAATAATGATGTCAATATGTCAGATAGAGTTAGAACCAAGGGTGCCGCATGAGTCCTGAAAAGTGAAGCCAAACGTCTTGATCGCCCCCAGGAGGCTGGCTGCAGTACAGGTGATAAACCCTGCCCTCTCCATATAATCTAATGGGATGTGAGACAAACTAAAGAATCAAATTACACTACAAATACAATTTTTCCAAAGATGGTTTTCATCATTTGAGGTAGTTCTTATCATGCTGATTTATGTTCAAGTGTTTGTTTTTCTTATAAGTTTTCTTTTAGGTAGTTATTTGATGCTATGAAAACGGGTGTGGTGTCATGATTGTGATCTTGTGATTGGGTCTGCGGGAGTTTGGGCGGGACTTTGATACTGAGGCTCCACCTCACAATCGCCACTGTGCAGACTCGGCTCCAACGAATCTCTGCTGCGTAGACTCTGGCTCCAAATAACGCAAGATGACAGCGGCCATACTAAGATGCTTAAGCTTCAATATTCTATAGTGGAATGAAGTGGGGATGTGTCTTTTTTTTACAGTCTGTGGTTAGAACCTATCGGACTGCGCCATCTAGAGTTTCAAGACAGAACTTTGTATTCACATTATCAATATTAGCTTTTAATGTGTTTTTAAAAAACTGAGAATTGTGAAATTTTAATGTAATGTAAAATGCTTTGCCTTATTTCCAGCAAATATAACTATATGCTGTGAAATATACTGTAATAATTAAAGTGCCCCTATTATGGGTTATGAAAGGTTCATATTTTGGTTTTGGGAGTCCCCAACAACAGGTTGACATGCATGCAAGGTCAAAAAACACTTTCATTTTCTTATAATATGCATTTATTTTTGCCTTATTTGCTTAACGACTCCCAAATGATTCGCTCAACGATTCATTTTTCCAAAGCCCTCCTTTGCGAGACGCTAATCTGCGGTGATTGGTCGGTTTCATTTAAAGCAGTGTTAGTGAGCTTTTAACGCTCCAAAAGCAGCACCTAGTGGCAAAGAATGAATTTGTATTTTCATTCAGACCAACGCGAAAATCAAGTTTTCCCAGGTCTGTGCGCACAACAAGTGGGCGGACAATATGCTAATGTTTCATATTGACGTCAACATGAAACATCAGGATTCGTTTTAAAAACGACTCATTTCAATGATTCAGAGTCGACTCTTTCTTTTGAGAGACAATAACTTTATACATGGTGCACTTTCAGATTTAAAAATTTGCAGGATATTTTCATTCACTTAGAGCTGTGTTACACACTGCATGAAAGGTAATTTCAAAAATCCATAATAGGGGCACTTTAAATAAAATTACTTATATTGCAATGTAAGATTTTGGGCATATTGCCCACCAGTATGTAAGAGATATACCTTTATGAGAGTGAAATAAGAAGTATTTGCATCCCATTTCACCCTTTGTGCCCTCTATCTTTTACTTACTGTATCTCTGTGTTTGAGAGTGTGTTTGCCACTCATTATTTCCTCTCTCTTTCAACTCTAAGACTTCTCCAGGTGTTGGTCTGCTTTTTAGCAGGTCGAACAGCTACCTGTGGGTCACAACAGCTCCCTCTGGTCCATCCCCACCATCTGCCCAACACACGAACACACACACCTGCGCTTACATACCGACATGACACCTGATGAATACAGAATATGTGGTGCCATTATTTTAGATATGTTCAGTGAATGTAAAATATAGTTTGAAATGTTGTTGTATCTCAACTGGTGCTAACAACATCAAAGTTGTCGGTTCAATTCTCATACAAGCAAAGTATTCATATGTTGAAGCATCTGCTAAAAGCATTAAATGGTTTATCCAGATGTTTGGTTGATGTGTATATTAGTGTTATTTAATTTCAGTACATTAAACCAGGGCTTTTACCTATTAAACGTCACTTTCTTTGTGGATTTTAGTGGCAGAAGTGCCCTACATTGTGAAGGATCATTGCTGTGAATTATCACAACACTACTGATTAACAGGCTGATTGTGCGATACTGATTACTACAGCACTACTGATTATATACAGAATACAAGAGCACAATTAATCTGATTACAGTCTCAGAGGACCGTGGGAGACACCAAACACTGTCACTGTCTAAACAGTGCTTTAGTTTTACAACCTTATACTGTATATTCCTAAATTATATGTCATTAAAGCGGATGCTTATCATTTGTAGTTTCTGTGAGAGAAATAACCCAAACTATAGAACACCACACAGACAAATGCTAAAAAAACACCAACAATGGGTGCCGTCACATGAGAGTCCAAACAGCGGATAAAAACATCACAATAATCCTACTATGCACAGATCAAGTTTACATTCAAAAACAGTCCAAAACAGTTCTTAACAAATATGTTGGTGGATTATACTGTGAGAGAAGATGTTATTACGGATTATAGACTCATATTTTGGCCAGAAGTGACAGCTTAAAGTAAAAAGGGCTTAATGATGGATTTGTTTCTCATAAAAACACACAGCTTTCAATTCACAAGACATTAATTGATGATCTCTAGAGTCATGTGGATTACTTGTGGATTATTGTGATGCTTATATCAGCTGTTTGGACTCTCATTATGACAGCACCCATTCACTGCAGAGGAATTTTCATTTTTGGGTGAACTATTCCTTTAATGGCTTAATTTTTTAGAAAAAAATGTGTTCAAAAATGTATCATTTGAGTTCAAATGTTTGTAAATAATTGCACCATTAAGCACCTATGGTTCATGTGCTCAGAATACAGGAAATTCTGCATTATTATCTATGTTGCTATTGTGAACTGTAGTATGTAAATGTCAAGTTGCTCTTTTCCATACAGTGAAAGTGAATGGGGACCAGGGACTGTCGAGCTCCAAAAATGCACCCTAAAAGCATCATAACAATATATCATACAACTTATATTCCAAGTGATTCTATAGCTTTGCGTAAATGACTAAAATTCATTTTTAATCTTACTATTCACTTTCTACTGGAAAGAGAAACTTGAACATTCTGCTTAACATCTCCTTATGTGTTTCAAAGAAAGAAAGTAATGTGAATTTCAAAAGACATGAGGTTGAGTAAATGATTTCAGAATTTCCTTTCCTGGATGAACTATTGCTTTCACTTCAAACTAGTTTAACAGGGCAGGTAAGGTACCGTGAATGAAAAATAGAAAGAAGGAATGTCTCAGATACTGTACTCTCTCCAAGGGCCCCTGAAGGAAGGATGTAAAGAAGGGGGAAAAACAGCTTCTTAAGATGTGCTGTTTAATGGATTTTGGGGAGCAGAATCAAAGAGGCGACAGAGAAATGTTTTTCTTTACAAAAGAGTGTGTGCGTTTGTGTGCATGTGAGAACAGCTGAATATGCAGCTCTTTTACTTAGTCCAGGACAATCATCCGTATTACGCTGCTAAGTCCCAAGGACATTTCCCTTGAAAAATAAAACAGAAATTCTCATATCATTAAAAGCAGAACGAGACGCGCATCAGTGAGAGGCACGAGCTCAGTTTTGTGTATCACACAGACTAAAGCCAGATTTTACAGTCATATTCATCATCTCACTGTGTTCCTCTCTACTGCATTACAGGATTTGGTCTTTAGCATTACTATTGATTTTTTTTTTTTTTTTTTTTTGGCTCTTTCATGAAACTACAAAGCAAGAAACATTACTGAACTCTCATAAGTGGGTTTGCCTCAGTCCAAGTTTGCAGTTCTTATCCTTTTTGGGGCCTTTTTCCCCATTGTGTGTTTCAGCTTTTTTCTTTGGTCTTTGTACAAGTTGTAATGATCTGGCAGATATGATGGTTCGTTAAACAAGCTTCTTTATCTGTTGTTTCTTTGACAACACAGACTCATTCTTGAGACTTTTACAAAAGGAGCCTGTAGGCACTAGGGTGTTTTGTTTTCTAGGGGGCTGGTTGAGTCTTTGTGCTTCGGCACACTGTAAAAAAAAAATGATTCTAATATCAAGTAAATAAAGGAAAATAACTGAAATGTACTATGTTGTTGTTTGGGTCAACTTACAAGTTACAAGCAATGCATCTCTGTGCAGCTATCAAAATACTATTTGTGTATTCTGTGTTCATGTGATGTCAGTTTTTTTAAATAATTTGTTTCTTTTTTATGTATTTAGTTGTCCTTTGAATTGTTTGTAACTTAGCTTTTGTTATTTTTCACTCAATTATTGTTCTTTTCCTCAGTATTTTATATTTTCAGTTCATTTTTGTTTACATTACAGCTTTAGTATTTAAGGGATGCCAAAGTTAAAGCTGCAGTCCGTAAGTTTTGCCTCTTTGTCGCCATCTCTGTTTGAAAACCTGGAATTGCAGCTTTATGTGGAATTATCTTCCTTGTGTGAGCTGTACACCGGCACAGCTTCAGAACGGATGAATCTAATGTTTTGAGGTGAATGTGTAGCTGTCAGTCACCGCACCGGTGTGGATGTTTACTGTACTTCGCAATCCCAGATTCTAGCTTGTGTCTTGGAATATATGACCAAATAAGAATTGTCACCGTATATTGCCATCTGAACACGTAAGTAACAAGTCTGCCACGTTTGCTCTGCCCGACTGAGGAAAAAAGCATTACCATAAATCACGCTTCCAATGGTGATTTAATCTAAATATCGGTTAGCTCACATCACATCAAACCGTGCAAAGTATTATTATTGTTATACTTTATTCTCAAATTATTAATGTTAACAACATCAGCATTGTGTGACTATGAGTATAGTGTGTATTAGCGTGTAGATTTCAATTTCTGTACAGTCTAATATCTAATTGTCATACCATTCGAATTTCATATTAATAAATTCTTTTAACCCAAAAAGCAAACTATGCTCCCTTCGAACTTGTTGTCTTTAAAATACAAATCTTGTGTAATCCCAGGCTATCTGTAATCAGAAGCATATTTAAAACTGGAATATAATTTAATTTCATTCACGTGTTTCATAAACACATAATCCTTTCTGCATTACAATCCGCCATCAAAACGATACATTTAATTATTCTAGCTGCTGTGAGAAAAGGCTATAAACGATCCGCCACCTGCAGGATCCTCACATGCGATAGTGGTGTAATGTAACGAAGTAATAATACTTTGTTACAGTACTTAAGTATTGTTTGGGAGTATCCGTACTTTGCTTGAGTTTTTATATTTCACCCAGCTTTTACTTCTACTCCACTACATTTCCTAATTAAAATGTGTACTGTAAAAAATAAGTGTAATTTTAACTGTAAAATTTTGTAAAAACGCTACAGAAAAAAACTGTTAATAGGTTAACAGTAAGTTCCCGTACTATATATAGGGAAAAACTGTAAAAGATCTAACCAGATATTTCATGAAATTTTACAGTAAAATGCTGTTAATTGTACAGTTTTTAGAAGTAAAAAATAACAAATCAATAATTTACAGTCAAAAACTGTAACTGATATTCCCAGAATTCCCTGCATGAAACTCCACATTTGAAAGTATTTTGTTGAAATAATCATGTTTTTTAATAGTTTTTGTTATCAGTTACGTACATTTGGGCTTTATGTTACATCTTCTGTTGTTTAATGAAAGTTTATTGCATTATTTAAGTATCGTGTGTTCCCATGATGGTGTTTTGTGTATGCAAGAATGACTCTTTGCACCTTCTATATATTAGTATATACTTCTGCTTGTGGCGAAGCTACTTGTGATGAGCTTTGATTCTTCATATGGCTTTCTCTTTTACCACCTGCATTATTATGGTGGTTGTCAGTATGTTAAAGGTACAAAACAGATTTTAATAGCAGTGTGTGTTGTTGAATTTATTGGTTTACATTCAAATTTCCTTGTTTGTAAATTACAGTTTTATACTGTAAATTTTACGGTTTGTTCTGTAAATGTGTTTACAGTTTTTCTGTATTTTATTCAAAATTATTCTGGCAACCACAGCTGCCAAAATTATTTTGTAAAAACTACAGAATTTTTTTTACAGTGTATACTTTTACTCCAATACATTTCCCCGAAGCTTATTCGTTACGTACTACAAAATAGTCAGAAGTCAGAAGAACACGGACTGCAGGAAAGCAGGATTGACGAATCAGTGGTCTGGCATCTGCAAGTTAGACTCCTAAAAACACCTTTGCTCATGTGCAAACAAGTGCTCACACAACCGCGGATGATTTCATTTTCTACTCAAGTCGAGTCTGGGGTGTGCGATACAGCATCGTCTGCAATAATATGGTAAGTGTTGTTGTAATGATGTGCGATCTGACATTATCAAGTAGGCTATATCACCAAATCCCACAGTGCACGCATGTTGATTTATTAGTCTATTAAAACTCAAAAGTCAAGGCATTCTAAATTGTAGACAGCAAAAATGCTTCTGTATGCTTTTTATATTTATATAATTTAATATAGTTAACAATCTATTTCACACAAAGAGCACCGATTTTCTGCAGATATCATCATGATAACACATTTAATAACCGTTTTGTACAAGTTCAGTAAAGTTAGCAATAAATGACTTAAATTTTAGACATAATATTGCTTGTTTTTGCTCAATTTTGCCAATGAAAATAGTTCCAAACAAAGATCACAGCACTGTTTTGCGTCTCTGAGCAATGGTGTATACTTATTGAATGAACAGCTTTTTGAACGAATCGGTTGAATAAATGATTCAGTGATTCACTCATTAACACAGTCAAATACTTTGTTCCTGAATGAATCAGCCGTTTGAACGAATCTGTTTAATCTCAATGACTCACTCATTAACAGTCACTTGCTGCCACCTACTGGCGGTTTTAATTTCACATTTCGACTATTTTTTCATGTTTTAAATCGTTTCAAATATCAGTAGGCCTATTCAATGTTTTATGTTAAAAACAAAACATTATTTTTGCATCTGTAACCGCAGGTTAAATGCATCCATGTCCCCTCTGAGATACATTAAACTGTGTAAATACATCTAAATGCTATTTCACATGCAGATTCCAGAAATGTTTTCTTATGTTGGAGTGAAAGACACTAAGTACCAGATGAAGTGCTTCTTATTCTTACCCAAAAATACAAAATGGAAGAAAGAGTTAAAACTGAACACAATCTTGCTACTCAAGCTGTGTATGAACATTTTTTTATATTTATTTGCTTCATTTCCATTATGCATTTACTTGTACTTTTACTTTCAATACTTAAGTACGTTTAAGATTTAAAAAATACTTTTCGTACTTAAGTACAACAAATATCACAGACTTTTACTCAAGTAATATTCTAAACGGTGACTTCAACTTCTACCAAAGTCATTTTCTGGAAAGATATCTGTACTTTTACTTGAGTATGGCTTTCTGGTACTTTATACACCACTGGAGACAACTTCTTTATGTTTACAGATGTGACGTAATGACGCAGTGCCATGCTCGAATTTCGCACAAAAACCTACCTATACCACTCAAATTAGAAAACATTATTATAAGCTAACCGTTGTGAATCAGGCTAAAGTAAGGTTATAGTTTTGAACACTGGCTGGGCTAACGTAAGGCGATAGTTTTGAACACTGGCTGGTTATGTACTTGCTAAAATTTTGATTTTGGTCATATTTAACCAAAAAAAGTTACAGACTGCAGCTTTATCAAAATTATGTAAGTCTTTTTTGGTGTTAAGCTTTAATAATAAACCATGCATGCATTTTTTAATTAACTAAAATGTATTTATTTTAAATGTATTAATCTATTTTTTTAAACCGATTAATCTTTACACTAACAGCACTATATTGAACAACTTAAAACTACACTGAAAAAAAAGGTGTTGTAGGGTTTACTTTGGAAAAAAAAAATCACTCAGAAATTGCTAGTAAATTTCATAAATAATTACAAAGAAACAGCATGTAATACACAGAATTAAACATGACTTAAGAAAAATTTACAAATGGAATGATCTGCATAAACTTTTGAGTTAAAACAACTTAAGAAATATTAGTTTCCTTAAAATTTTTCTTAAAATTTCCTAAAAATCATATAAAATTTTAGGTCATGGCAGCTTGAAATTTTTAGTTTAAAGTTAAAGTTCAGTTTAAGGTTAACTTACCTTTTTTTTACTTTGAGCTCTACAGCCTCATTTATACACTGCAGATGGGTTATTTGAGGGACGTGACGCCCGCTAGGTCAGTCCCGCCCTGCTGTGCTTGCAGACAACTGACACAGGTTTGAAAATGGCAAAGCCACAAGTGGTTTACAGGAACAATCATCGGTGACATTAAGAGAGCACCATGTCAAAAAATCTCATCTTACACAAAACACATCTCATCTGCTTTGTCCCCACCCTCATTCATCACAACCTTTTTTTAATTTCTCCATTTCTCTGTAGGCACGTCGTTGTGGTTGACAGTCAGAATAAGTAGTGTCAGTAAGTAGATTGAAAAGTTCTTTTCAGACGTTGTAATCTTTTGTTTCCTTGCAGGAAAAGAAAACCCAAAGTTTGGCTCACACACAAAGCCAATTATAGACACAGTAAAGGGACATTTTATCAGGTGGCAAAGCTGTCTATCACAGATGAGGATGGTTTGACTGGAGTCCCTCACGTATCACTGCCAGATGGTTTGAAGACGAGGTCATGCCTCTCAAAGAGCGAGACATTAGTGAATGTATCAAACTCATTCACTGTTGCGACTCTTACATAATGACTTTATTTTATGTTCCAGGAAAGCCAAATGTAGCAAGCCAGTTTCATTTTACGGAATGAATTCTTTACATTCTGTGTCCTTTTTGTACCTGCTTGGCTTCTATTGAACAAAAACATTTTCTATTATCATGGTAGTTGGTCCTTTATGTGATTTTTTTTAACTGTGTCTCTACTCTTGTCACCGTAATATTATATAAAAATGTGTTATTGTACATTGTAAAACCTATACTGTATATTACATGAATGCCTATTTATATTTTATCCAACAATTCAGTATAATTTATAGATGTCCTTTATAATCTACATTAATGAAGCACTTTACAGTAAATGTGTTCGGAGGGCCAAATTCAATATATCTTTAGTGGTGTTAATAAATTAATTTTCTTAGTCTGGCATAAATCACTTTGCAATAACATAGTGTCCTCCAAAATCTGTATCAGTTTATGTATTATTTAATGCACATGGCAATTCGACTAGAAAGGGAGAAGGAAAGCAGTGTTTGACAAATAAATCATGACTCACGACTTTGAATCATGACAATTAACGGTGTTACTGAAGCATTCCAGAGAGGCGAAATTGCTCAAATCCACAGCAAACGTTCAGAATGAGATTAGGGTGGGACGTTTCTGGACGCAAAACTACCTCTGCTTGGATGGACCGAGAGGAGGCGTTTGTGCATGGGAGAGAGTAGACAACTATTCTCCTATTGTCACATACTGAAATATGCGAGAATAGGAGAAGAGGGGGTGTAAGTTTCTTTGCTGACGTCTTGCTGATTTCTATAGAGTCTCCCACTCTACATTATGCAACTATAATGCTGTAGTTTTTCTCCATTTGTTGTTCAACTTTTATCTTCAAGATTCAATATTAATTAGGGGTGCAACGGTACGCGTATCGTGTACCGAACGGTTCACGGGCAAGTTCCAAATGGAAGTGATCATCCTTATCCCCTTGGATTGGGGACTTTGGAGTGAGCAGGGCACGTGCGTGTCGTTATTTAGTCGTTTGGAACGCACTTGGTGAAGGGAGCGATCTAATTTCCTCATTATCTTCAGCTGGGATGTTCCCGTGACAACGCAGAACAGTGTCCGTCAGCAGATTCGCTGATGGACAATGGCATTAAAAAAACAACAAAAAAAAAGCATATTTTATATAGCATATATAGCATATTTTAAAAACGTTTTAAATATAAAATGCAGGTTTATTTTTCAACAGTTATGCTAACAACAATAAAAAGACGTTTATGACATTAAAACAGCGACATCTGCTGACGGACAACATGCTGCGTTGTCACGGGAACATCCCAGCTGAAGATAATGAGGAAATTAGATCGCTCCCTTCACCAAGTGCGTTCCAAACGACTAAATAACGACACGCATGTGCCCTGCTCAATCCAAAGTCCCCACTCCAAGGGGATAAGGATGATCACTTCCATTTGGAACTTGCCCGTGAACCGTTCGGTACACGATACGCGTACCGTTGCACCCCTAATATTAATCATCAATCAGTCATTTAATCAATATAACACACTCCAGATGTTCCAAAATAGGGAATCTGCATTCTGCATGTTATCATTGAAAATGGCCGATGAGTTGATATCACAACTTCATTTTTGAGATTTGATGTGCCTCCAGCCTCTCTAAAAAATTCCATCTGAAGTATCTGCAGCTGTATGTTGATGCTCAAGGAACTTAAAGAAATGACAGTAAAATTCCGATAAGACTCACTTCATAAAAACACCTATGCACATTCATACAGATGTGCGAAGTCAGCAATTCAAGGACAGATATGATTAATCTAGTAATATATGTGGGAATTTTAGCACTCAAGAAAAGTCCAACTCCATGAGAACTGGTGAAATAATTTGAACATTCTGAGTGCTGAATAATAACAGCTCATGACAACGATTCATACATCATTAAATCTTTTGAAGTTGGCTTTGATATTAAAGCCTCAACTTAAAATTTTCTTATTACTTTGAGTTACAGGAGTCTTTCTCTCTCCATCCCTATACATTGGCTGCATATCAATTTGCAAACTTATAAGGTACTATGCCCTAAAAGTATGTACTTCACTGATTATGAGAAAGTACATAGCTGAATTTGAGTGTGACCACCTTTCAGCGTTTGCATTGGGGTGGAAGTGTTAGCATAGCTAAGCAATAGGATCTTTTAGGACCATACACCAGTATGCTAATAAGTCATACACTTGTGTCTTGATATCACAGATGGCCTTAATTTTGACATTTGTGATTACATGTAAGCGTACATCTTAGCATAGCTAAATATTAGAATCTATTAAGTATGTCTGTTTATGACATGATACCATGTAATAAAGTTGTGGTCTCTAACCAGCTAAGACTAGCCTGATCTTAGAAGTGGTCAAAACTCTGTGAAACCAGCCTGCCATCCAGCTATGACCAGACTGGAAGACCAACCAGGCTGGTTTCAGCTGTTTTTTCAGCATGGAGACCACCTAATTTTGACATTTGCATTTAGGTTCTTGCATATCTAAGCATTAGCATCTATTAAGATACTACAAAAGTATTGGGACATGCTAACAAGTCATAACAGGGGCCTTTCCTGTGAGGAGGCAAGATAGGCAGTTTTTCCGCAAAATATTGAATGAGAAAAAAATGTGAATAAAACAACACCAATATTACAAAACACAGAATTAAAAGTGTATAAATCACTAATTTTTCTTAAGAAACACTGTCCAACAGTGACACCAGCAGGTAAAGTTACAACAGGATCTCTCTTGCCTCCCCTGAGCACACTGAGTTTTAAAAGACCCCCTAAAGCATGCAGTGGGTTTAGTGGGGGGTAATTGAGAATGAATGGGGGAATGTCATTGTCATATGACTGGATATGACTGGTTATGCTCGGCTGTGATTGATTCATGCGATAAATCCTGCCTCTTGTGTTCTTGCGCATTCCGTGTTCGCGAATCAGTCTGAATGAACAATAAAAAGGTGTTAATGAGAAAACTAATTTAAAAAAGAAAGTAAACAACTCACACACTTAGATATAGCCACTTTGTTACTTCAAAATAAGACTTGGAATGAAAATACACACAGATCACCCATATATTCCAACATCTGCGTGACCCATGAATTAGTGCGGTGCGCCTTCGTGACCAAACCAATGCCAGGCCTGCCAGTGTCCATTTGTCAGTGCGTATGAGTAATGAGTTTAATCTCTCCAGAGACTGTGCATTCATATGCTGTGATTGGGCCTGAGCCACGTCAGCTACAGGATCTTAATCTCAAATTGGCCTTTAATGTTTAAACTAATTTATGCAACAGCATGGAAGATGTGCCCGTGCTGTTCCCGCCTTTATCTTTGTACCTCTCTGCTGAGCAAGCCTTTCGATTATTTATTTATTTCCAGCAGATAAATGACACCGAGGGTGACCATCTGTGCGAGTAATGCTTCGTCTTCAGTCAATAAGCATGTGAAAGATGAGCGGTTCCAAGCAGAAGCATAATGAGTGGTTGATGTGAATGTACACATGCATGCATGAACTCACAAACACACACTTCTCATTCCAATTATCTTGCACCTGTCATGGCTTTCAATATGAGAGACTTTACTAAAGTAATGTTCCCAGCATGGGTCTATTTTTAGATCCATGTTAACACAGTCAACCCGCATGGCTCTGCTAGGTCAGATAGGCCTGAGTGGCACATGCTGCAAACTAATGAGCTCATTCCAAGCAAAATGTAGAAAAGATACGATCAATTCATCACATAGCCTTCTCATATAAACCATTATGGGCACTTCTGAATGTGCAGGCAATAGACAAAATGATTTGAATATGCTCGTCTGGGTGTATTTTACATAACCATTACAAATCCCAGATATCCAGATTTATGTACTACACTGTTCAGACATAAAATGTTTGGCAAAGTAAATATTTTATAAGGCCCATGATGCAAAATCAACAGGATGAGTATAAAAATCTATCAAGAAAGTTTATGTACCAAAACATTTTTTAACCACTGCACGAGTGGAACTTAATTGGACACTTCCAGTTTTACATATTGTTACTTTTGATAAGAAACAAAATCTCATCTTTCAAATTATGTCAAAAATGGCAATAAATGCAGTTTTGACGCTCTTTGATGTGGCGTGACAGATCGTTGTAAAAACGCCTCAGTTCAAACAGCAGCATGGTGTGCGAGTGAGCATGGTCATCCTTTCTTCTTTACTACTGTTTTTTTAAAGCAAAATAAACATGAATGAAAATCTCATGCCTCATGTAATCGCCCAATCAATGTTTCAACCAAGAAAACATTGTTAGTTCACCAGAGAAGTCTAGAGAAGAGCATTTCATGAAATATTAGATGACCATATACTCATTAGATTTTACTTTACCTGTTAGTGGTACCTGCATGTTATAAAATAAGTTATGACAGCCAATGTGTAAATGAATATATTTCAACAACAAAATTTAGGAATTGTATTATTTATAAGTTCATTTAAACTGCATTATGTGCAATTGACATGTTTGCATACAATTTTGAGTGTTGATTATTATATTTAAAAATAAATAATTAAACTAATAAAGTAATTTAATTTACGTTTGGGCTCTGTTGTTAATTGTATAATTAACTGCTAATCTAATCATCTGCTAATCTTCAACATGTTTTACACTAAACAATACTTTTGGATTGAACTATTTTTAGAGTTTATCACGAAAAAAGTGCTGTTTTATAAGAGAAGTCACTGATTTTTGCGACAGGTGGGATTCAGCTTACGGCACTTCTCATTCATTCCTATTGGATCCGTAAACGGCGATTGAGTGTCGCACAACTCTGACCAAAATTCAGTGACGCCAAGGCTGTAATGTGATTGGTTATTAAGGGACACGTGATCCAAGTTAGCCGTTACGCTTTCTCCAATAGTCAGTAATACAGACCCTCTCCTCTCCCTATAGTAAGATAATCTCTGGAAAAAGGCTCCTTAGAGCATACGCTGAGGTAGATTTTTATCCCTAAGAAAATTTTAATTATAATGGAATTTATTTAAATAAAGAGCAATTTCTTCAGTAAACCACTGTTTATATAAATGTTAATTTTTTTCCCCCTGCTGTACCGAATTATACCATGACGTCAAAACTGAGGTATGTACCGAACCGTCAAATTTGTATACCATTACACCCCTAGTAGACAGATAATTAAGGATGGAAAAGCAATGGCAGGACAAAGTAAATTAGCACAAATGTGACATTTTAATGTAAACTATTGATTTTAAGATGCTTGGTGACATTGCTATACAACTATGTTGGTTGAATTTCTAATGAAAGATATTTTAGTATTTTCCTAGTACTGCTCTGTGCACTCTTAAAATAAAGTTTCTCAAGGTTCTTTATGCTTTCGTATAAATGTTCCTTTTTTGCACTATACAGATGTTGTGCAATAGAAATGTTAAAGGTTCTTCAAGCAATCAAAGATGCCAATAAAAAGAAAGTACAAGGAAAAGAATCAGAAATTTAGTCCTTGATTGTTGGGACTCTTTCGAAAAAGTAAAAGAAATGTAAATAATTTCTAATAAAAGGTTGATAAATAACTCTGAATCTTTCTTCAGTGTGTAAGTTCATGTGTAAGTAAAAAAAAAAAAAAACTCTCTCTTTCTGTATTCTCCAGAGTATATGTCACAAACAGTTAAACCTTGGAATGCCTTCATATTTCATTTACATTGTGAATGTGTTCAGCAATGTTTCTGAAATCCTGAACATGTTCAGAGAGCACAAAATATTGACAGAAAAATATTAATATCAGCGTTTCCATAATTTAACACTTGATCTTGCACTTTAAATTGTTGCAAAGGCTTATGTTTTTTTAATATCAAGATTATGTAAGAGGTGTTTTGTGGTAAACTATTTTTTAATCAAAGATGCTTGTGTGTATGAGAGCAAACAGAACAAGAGAAAGAAAGAGAGAGCACTGATGCGTCCTCTGGATTGACAGGTTAAATGATAGTTTCAAGATAACTCTGAAGGACCTGAAATTACAGTTGTTAACTCATTTGAAACCAGGTTGATCTGCAGATCTAAAGCTTAGAGGTTAAACGGCTCTGATATGGTAATCAGCGTATTTCATCTTATCATCGAGGGCCACTCAGTCCACATGTACGTAGGCCGTAGCAGTACTACACAGAACATCACGTCATTTAAGTATTAAGTGCTTTTTGACCTTACCCATTTGAGCCTTTGCAATATGCAAAACAGTCTTCAACTTTTTAAAGATTCACAAATTTGCATATTAATCAAAAGTGATTTAGACCCCACAAAAAATTGACTTTGTTTTAATACCATCAGAAAATGAATGGTTTGTAAGGGTTGTTTATTTAAATATACATACTTAATGCACATAAATAAATATGTTTTCTGCTCTTACAAGATGTAAAATAAGTCTCTGATGTCCCCAGAGCATATATTTGAAGTTTTAGCTCAGAATACCCCACAGATAAATTTGTATAGCTTGTTAAAATGGCCACTTTTAGGGTATGAGCCAAAACGCGCTGATTTTGAGTATGTTGCTTTAAATGCAAATGAGCTGTTGCTCCCAGAGAAGAGGGCGGAGCTTCAAGAGCTCAAGCTCCAGTATTAGCAGTGCTAGCCTTTGCAAATAAACATTCCACTATTAGTAAAAGTCTGTTATCTTTACAGAAAACATACTCTGTTTCAAAGTCAGTCATCTGATTATACTGTGGATAATAAATTCACATTTATGAATTACACAGACGGGGAGCACTGCGGGATAAAAATAACAACATAGCTGGTCTCATGCTATCACAAACTTTATAAGTCCCACTTCTGATTATGAGCTCAACAACTTCAAGCGATCGACTCACATTGCTTTCATATGCAACTTTTAACTACCACATTCCTATTCACGATCATTCTGGCAGCACTTGAAGGCAGCATCAGTGAAAACAGGCAGAGACAATGATAGCTTTAGCAATTAGCCTTACAGAGTGCCAAGAAGCTCTTTCAGAAAGGCAATTTGGAAAACAAACACGTGATACTTTGGAGCTGACATTCACGCACGAAGCGTTGGTATTGATTCCTAAACATTTAGGGGACGTTACCGATTTTTTCTGGGATATTTCCTTCAAAAATGAAATTTAACCACAGTGTCCTCGGCTCAGATGGGGGGAGATTATGGCGACTCCTATGTTCATCAGTGCATCCCAAAACACAACACTTGTAATGGCTCTTTGGCGCTGACATTGTATATATCTCTGGTAATGGCGGCCCGCAGCTTCTCACTCAGGGTTGTGTTTATGCTAACAGGGTAGAGAGCATCACAAATGGGCGGGACTTTTCCCTTTCCCGTAATAGGTCCCCTTTAAAATGGCCTAAATACACTGAAAATATTTTTAAAAACCTCTGACAGTTGTCGCCTTTATTTATTTAGTGAGGATTCATTTAAATGTAATATTAGCTGTTTCCTATGATGTAACATTAAATATTATATTTAATATACAGTACGAGCAAAATTACTTGGGACTGAGTGTGTTTTTGTGGAGACATCAGGTATTCAGTGTCATCATGGTGTTTATCCTGCGATCTGAGCACTAAAGTCCTGCCTCAAAATTAAAATTTAGTCATGCATAGAGTTTTAGCTCACACATCTTAAACACACTTTTAAACTTGGATTACTGACTTGAGCAAACTTGCGATTTATTAAGATAATATGAATTAATACGGTACACTCACTTGAGTTTTCTTTTTAGTGTGACTTTTGTTTAAACTTTCTCTTCTGTCTTTTTCTCCTCGTCTAACAGGGACACAAGTGCACTTCAAATACGCAAGTCCCCTCTTTCCTTCACCGCTGTGCTTCCTTTCATCCTCTCAGACACAGAGGACACAAGCACACATCCAGACAAGCACAGCGCCTGACAGAACCGACCGGCTAAGGTGGAGGCATCATTTAGTATTTATAAAACGAGTCTGTCGGAGCGTGTTTGTGTGCGTCCGTGCGAGCGCACATCTGAGCAAACCCATTGCCTTTAAATGCACCTCAATGAGGGTAAGTTATCCTTTGTTAGCAAGACATCAGCCCCCAAGATGGGATCAGAGAATGGGCTTCATTGGTGTGTAAATGGACCTCATGACTTCCCAGCTGGGACGATTCTGGCAGAAGGACAACTGACTCAAATCACCATCTGGACAGGGACCAAAAAAAGCCTGAGTGACCTTAGGAAGTCTCTTTTTCCTTTTTGTCTTCCTCGTGGCATTTAATTTTGTACAGTTTCAAGGCTCAAGTAGGCAATGAGAGATTCTCAAATATGCATTCTCAATTATGCTGGAGGACAAAATGAAGAAGTGCATGGATAACGATTAGGTTGAGACCTAGAAGCATTTGGCATAACATTTGTAGAGTTTAATTGACTTGTGCAAGTTAAAGTCAGCAGAACAGCTACATTAGAGGTGCACAAATCAGACGCTATTGATTGCAATAAAGTGACTACGCTTTTTCAGTGGCCTTGGTTCTGGAAGCCTTTTTCTTATTCTTTTTCTCCATAAGGATGTTGTGTAGATAAAGCTGCAGGAATAAATTACCTTTAATAATTTCACAATATTGCTGTTTTTATTGTTTGGTTTTTTTTTTGAAATAACTAAAAAGACACTAGAAAAGAGATAATACTGTTATAATAAAACTATTAACTTTAGTTATTGATTAAAAGTGTAAAATACAATATAGATACATTTGTCAGAACTGACTTTCATTATAAGAAAGACTCTTGGCCACTGGAATAAGGTCCATTCATATGCTTTTTGATGTGTGAGGGGGATGTTTTTTTATTGTTACTTCTTGTTATTTCTTGACCCCTTTGCTGCACCATTGAGACAAACCTCAGTTTTGCTCTTTTTCAAATGTACAACCTGAAACTGAAGGCAGTGCTAAAATGATTCAAGAACCTTGGCATCCAACCATTTTTTTTTTCTAAAAAAAAAAAGCCAATGTTTACAGAGCTCTAAACTAAGATACTTTGCCAACTCTATTTCCACAATTTTACAAATAGCATCATCGTGCTCCCTGAAGATTTAGAGATTCATTAGTAATGGGAAGTCTGACTCATTTCTGCAAATTAGTTCTTTCAGACGATTAGTTTTGATGAACCAGTTCAAAAATCGATTCAGTGGTCCTTTTGCATCACTGTTACATGTTCCCTGACTCCTGTTGTGGCATTTTTACATGCTCTAATACATTCTCACAAAGCCATTTTAATGCACAGATTGTAGTTTATTATGTTTTTTTATTGTGATGATTGTAATTTATAATTTTTAATTGTGATTTCATGTGTCCCAGTTCAGTTGTAGGCCCACTCTAATGGAGATTAGTGTTCTTGCCACATAATATCCTATTACATTCAGTGCTTTGCCTGCATATTGATTATGATTTTGATAAATATTGATTAAGTCTTACATATGTGCTTAAACCCTGCAGCCCAAATTCCGAAATACTTAATTGGGTATTAAGCATATTAAGAGAATATTTCTTTTCTAATCAATTGTGCATTTTTTACAGCAGCCACAATTTAGCTCATAATAGCTTCTAGACATTTACTAAATGCAATTTGCATTTACATTAATCAGTAATACAATTCATTTACATCTCTTATAGCTGAAAATGTCTTTGCATGCATTAATAATAATAATAAAATATTTATTAAAACCAACCCTTTCTTAAATGTCTCTAAAATATAATTTCAGTTCACTGCATTAGTTATAATTTATGCTATTTAGCTAATAAAGTAATTTTTTCTCCTCTATTTTTTTTTAGTTTACTTTTTCTTTTTTATTAGTTTTTTTAATTTCTTTTTAACTTTTAATTTCTTTTTCTTTCATTTATAGTTTTAGCAATTCAACTTAAACTCATTTATTTGATTTACAGTTAGTCGCTTTTAATGTTTGTATTTTAGTTCAGCTTTATTTTAGTTACTGAAACCAGTTTTTAATAGTTTTACTGTGGTGGGACAGATGCGGTTCATTCATAAACAAATCATTCAGATGGGTTTAGTGAACCAGATGTGAAATGATTCATTAATAAGATTTGACTCAGAAGAATCATTTGTTCCCAAAGCGCACATTGCTAAAATCTGTCAGATTTTTAATTTATGAATAGAGATTTGCATACAAATACACTTTTTTGTCTGATTGCTACATTTTTACACTTATGAAAGTATGGAAAAATAACTTTGATAGGGCTTGCATGTGCTAATACACATAATTCATGATAAAGTAGCCTAAAATGAGTCAAAGTGGCTGAGAAACACAAAGCCTGTGGATTAAATGCTTATTTCATAGGGTTCTCTTCCAAACTGAGAGTAATTCTCACTTTTGTTTCACACTGTCAAACTTGTGCATGACAGAGAGGATTTAGATGATAGAACAGGTGTTCAAAAAGACACTGGTACAACACCCAGTGTCCTTCAATTCAGCAAGCGCTCGCTCAGTCATTAACCTGACAGGAGATTACTCTGAGCTGCCAGAGGCTTCCAGGGGCATTTGAGTATGATGAAGGAGAAAAGGACCATCATCTTCCCCGTTTCGATTCCGTCGTAGCCTCCGTCTGACCTCCAATCATGGCCTGTCTCAGTTAAACGCAGTTTAAAGAAGTCTCTCGTTCATATTCCAAGGTCTTTGCATCACCTAATGGCTTTGCACTTTCTCTTTGCTTAGAGAGGGAGAACGAGAGAGACGAGAGAGAAAACAACTGTGAGATATGTCTGTCCGTTGCAGTATGTCACAAGAGCATGACAGGGCGATTGCTGCACACGAGTGTCACAAAGACGTTTTTATTGTGCGGTTTTAATAAATAGCTTATGAGAAACGCACAGAGTCAGGAACAGTAAGGATACTAACTTACGAAAATGTATTTTGTCTGTCCCATTTCAACAGCCTACTATGTTTCCTTTGTGCGTGGAGTATCATGCAATATCATTTTATGGTACTGTATATCAAGTATCATGCTATTACTATTTGAAACCATCGGCGAGGTACCACCATAGTACTCTTTTTGTTAACAGAAGGCAACTTAAAATGGGACTCTTCAAGCCTCATAGGATATAGGAGGATATAGGAGACAGAAAGGACGTGATTTCTTCTTCATTTTCCCAGACTGCAATAAGGTTAAACTGAGAGCAAATGGAAACATTTAAAGAGAAAAAGACCAATAATTTCACATGTGCCTATTTAGTTTCATGTGAGATCTTGAATGTCTCAAACTGTCTTCACTTTTGCATGATTAAAAGATCTCAATATGAACTGAAACACTTCTTAGACCATTTAAAAAAGCCAAACTTAATGCTTTAACATGTAATGTAAATATGTTTAATGGCGTACAATTTGATATACTATGTAACACAATAAAAACACTAAAATATATTATATTAATTTATTTTAGTTAGTTTCTGTTTTTCCAGTTATGTTTATATTAATTGCTTAATTTTTTATTTTTAAAGTTTAATTAATTAAAATGTTGTATGTATTTATTTTTTATTAACCATGACAGCACTGTAATGAAAAAATATATATGTGCTAACATGCACATTTATCTCTCCGTCTCTCACCTGCACTCAACTCCACACATCTTGATTGAAACTGATTTATGTTTTTGGTCTTCAAAAGTCCCCCTCCTTTCACACTGTTCTTCCTTACAAGCTTTGAGTGCAATTACTCAAGCCTGGTCAAAGGAACAACAATAGTATTCCAAGGTCATTGGCAACGAGCTGAGCTGACAGTTGGCAGGCCACACAGATACACAGTAATTTACTCTGTCCTTCAGGACATCTGCCTTTCAGGAACCTGCCACACCACCAGAACAAATGCTCTGTCATTACGAGCAGCTTCTTCTCTCCAGAAGAAGCTGAGTTCAGAAGTGTGTGCTTATTATTTTATTATGGTGCAGATGGCATGCTGATGCACCTGTGGTTTTGCATGTGCACTTATGGGTGTTGTGACTTCCAGGCATGTTAGAGCTCTGGGTTTTTGTTTGGGTTCGTGAGGTCACGGTTTACGAGAGGATTTAACGTCGCTGGAGGAAGTTAGGTTTATGATTTCGGGCTGCGGTTTTTCACTCAGTTTGTGAGTGTGCACATATAAACACACATGCAAACATGCAGACACACAGTGAGCCCAGAAGCTATTTGGACTGGTCTCAAATTAACAAGTTAATGCAAAATATTATAATATTCTATAATTTATCATTTATAATTTAGTATTGTTAATGTGTTTTCAATTCGACATTGCAACTTAAAGGGATAGTTCACTCAAAAATTACAATTCTGTCATGATTTACTCAGCCTAATGTCATTCCAAACCAGTATGACTTTCTTTCTTTTGTGGAACATAAAAATATATTTTGAAGAATGTTGGTAACCAAGGAATTTTGGTGATTCCATTGTATAGACAAAATAACACTGAGACATTTCCCAAAATATCATGTTCCGCAGAATAAAGAAAGTAATTTTTTGGAACAATGATCAAATGATGACAGAATTTAACATTTTTGAGTGAACTACACTTTTATTGCTCCACCCAGAGTGAAATCTTACTGGTTCAAAATCATTCTCTTCATAAATGTATATTAAACATTTGAGCCTATTTAGAACTTGCACACTTGAAAAGAGAATGATTGTTATTGTAAACTAAAAGCAAAACTATTTTTAAAAACCTTTCGTTAATTGAAATAAAGCTGAAATAAAATATAAATATTAGATGAAAAACAGTCTTGCACACAAGAAGCCACAAAGAAGTGTTCTTATTGTAAACTAAAACTAAAACTATCAAAAATCATTTTTGTTAAATGAAATAAACCTAAAATAATACATAAATATTAGATGAAAAGTTTATACTTTAAAAAGAAAATGTTGCCTTGGAAACTAAGTGAAATAAACTAAGTTTAAGTACTAAAACTAAAACTAAAATAAAACTGAGAAAAGCACACAACAACAAAATGACTAAAACTTAAAATGAAAAATTAATGTAAAAAAATAAAAGCTAATAAAATCATAAAAATAAAGGCTAATTAAAAATAACTACAAAGCCAACCAATATACTATAATAGTATATGTGACCCTGGACCACAAAACCAGTCATAAGTGTCAATTTTTCGAAATTGAGATTTATACATCATCTGAAACCTTTGTTAGGATCAGACAATATTTGGCCGAGATACAACTATTTGAAAATCTGGAATCTGAGGGTGCAAAAAATCAAAATACTGAGAAAATTGCCTTTAAAGTTATCCAGATGAAGTTCTTAGCAATGCATATTACTAATCAAAAATGAAGTTTTAATATATTTACGGTATGAAATTTACAAAATATCTTCATGGAACATGATCTTTACTTAATATACTAATGATTTTTGGCATAAAAGAAAAATGGATAATTCTGACCCATACAATGTATGTTTTTGCTATTGCTACAAATATATCCCAGCGACTTAAGACTGGTTTTGTGGTCCAGGGTCACATATAAATAATTCTAAAATATCAATGAAGAGAAGTGATGAAAATGACTATATACACACAGCTGACACAGCTACAATATGTGGACATGTATTAGATGCTCTTATCCCAAGCAACATATACGGCCTGTTTACACCCGGTCACTTCATGTGTTTTCTCTGATCGGATAGCTATCCAGTCGTGAAAAGACCAGGCGGAAATGCCATCCGAAACACTTTGAGATGCATTTAAATACAATCGCTCAAACCACTTCAGGAGGTGGTCTGGGGCGCATTCCAGATGAAACTGGACAAGTGTAAATGCATCTGGTTGTTGAAACCACATATGCAAATTTTACTCCTCCCAAAATATTAAAATAATAAATGTGTGAGAGGGTTTTATAGGCTATATGGCATGTTATAGTCAGATATGACAGCGCTAATGCAACATGCATCGCTGCAGATGAGTAGCTGAGTATCTCTTCAGCAAGCCGACGCGCAAACTGCCACAACTGAAACTGAAAGAAGGTCAGTACACAATCATCTTCATTAAAAGTAGTGAGACTAACCTATCTTTCCAGTGGTGATGCCGCTGTCTCTCCTGTTGCGGTCTTTGATCTTGAAATTAGCTGATAATGAATAAAATGCAGCACTTATCTGATGCTTTTGTTAACATGAACTCCTTTATATTTGTATATAGCATGGAAATTGAAGACCAGATTTATATCTGTTTTGCAGAAGACACATTTATGTGGCCAAGAGTAAATGGAAACGTTTTAACAAATCAACAACAATCCGACCAGAGAAAACGCATGAAGTGACAAAGTGTAAACAGGCCCATAGAGTACAATTCACTTGTCAGGTTAAGGGGCTTTCTTCAAGAACACAATAGTGGTAACTAATGGCTCACCCCTCATGGGATTTGAAGCTACAACCAGCCAGACCATTGTTTCAGACTGCTGAATTAAAGCACATCCTCATGATCTGCTCCATGAGATCGCTGAAATGTTCTTCAGCGCTCTCATTAAGAACAAACAGCAGCTTTGCGTGCCGCGTCCACGCCTTTAAGTCATAAATTATGGCTCTTTAGTCATTAGGCTGAAGAAGCATGAGTGCAAAATAATTCCTCAGCAAGAAATGGATTTGCATAGAAGCTGAGGAGGAAGCTTTTACCATGTCGTGCAAGATTCAGATCAACATTTGACGGCGGTGGTGCTGGAACCCAGGGCGATTGTGTGTGTGTGTGTGTGTGTGTGTGTGTGTGTGTGTGCGCTTGAGAGTTTTGCTTATTCATGCATGCATGTGACATTTCATGAGAAGCCGGTTCACATCAGAGCCTGTCTGTGGCCAAACAGCATTTCCTGTTTGCGGGTTGGCAATTCAATATCACATTTTCACAAGCCCAATAACCTCCTTTGCAATTTTGGAAAGACAAGGTCATAAAAGGTGACATCTAAAGTTTGAGAGCGAGAGCTAACGGATGTCATGATGTGTCGTAAGCGTTTGCTGATCCCTGTCATTTATGACACTCCCTCTTGTGCGCTGTGCGGGACAGAGTGTGTCTGTTTGTGTTTGTTTAACTCTTTACTGCATAGTGTCACCCTGAGGCAATATAAAATCTTTTTGTAAGCAGTTGTTTACTTGATGTTTTAATCCAAAGTGACACACTCATTACATGGACAGTCTTTCTGTAGCGACCTGGGGTTTAGTGTCATGTACAAGGACTCAGCGGTGATTGCTAATGACTTGCTCTTTTTTTCATTTTAGCTTGTGATAATATACAAGGACATATACTATAAAGACAGACAAATAAATAACTGAAGTTCTATAAACTTACAAATTATGTTTTTTTTTACATTACACAAGTTCAAAAAACTTTGTACTTTTTTTATTGCAATTGTGTTCCATTTTTTGATCAAACTGACAAGGGTATTTATAATCATTTCTATACATCAAAATAAGTTGTATACTAAGTGAAACACTAATCACCCTAATGGTGACTTGAAACATGCAACTTACAATAAAATGTAAGCATAAACACTACATAGACCTAAAACAACTTTTAATTATGAATAACAAATATTTATGTCATCATAACACATGCTGTGACCAAAAATGAAAATTATTCAAGTGCAACGTCAGCCTGTTTGTTTGGATCCTTATCACCAAACTTTACATTGTAAATTCTTGGTGTTTAATATTTCTCCTATTAAGATGCACATGCTAAATGGCCTTAAAACTGACTCTATTTTAATATGTATGTATTTTCAACAACATTCAGTAGTTAAATCTACCTTTAAAATAGAGGTTTTATCTGATAAAATGGAACTTGGATTTTTAGTAATTTTTCTTTCAAAATACTTCACTTAGCAAGGACGCATTAAACTGATCAAATGTGACATTTATAGATGTTTTAATTTATTTAGAAATGTATAATGTCTGTCACACTTCATTTTAAGGTCCAATTATCGCTATTAACAAACCATTAACTATGACTTTTGCCTCAATAAACACCTAAGTTGCTGCTTATTAACGGTTAGTAAAGTAGTTGTTAAGTTTAGGTACTGGGTAGGATTAGGGATGTAAAATATGGTTATGTAGAATATGTGCTTTATAAGTACTAGTAAACAGCCAATATGTTAATAATAGGCATGCTAATAAGCAACTAGTCAATAGTGAGATTTTGTCCCTATACTAAAGTGTTAACAAATTTTCTATTCATCAAAGTGCATTGCAATTTACAAACATATATTACCATTAAAATATTATTCTGCATACTACTACTACTACTTTTACTTCAAATAATAATTGTAATAATAAAATGTTTGTTAATATATTATTTTTCATATATTTATTGGTTATATATTATTATCTATAACAGACACTGTGCAAGCATGCTTGTATTCTACACACTTTTCAGCTATGCAGAAATCTGCTTGCAAAAAGTATGCTGTATAGACAATTTTAAGCAGAGGAGAGTATTATTTATATTATATGTGTATGATGGTGGGGGATTCTCCATGCTGAGGGTTCTGATGGGCTGGTAAAGGTCCCGGGCTTATTTTTAGTCCCAAGTCATCCCTGAACTGTTTTGACCACATTATGAGATATACTTGACTTTTTGAAGAATAATGAAAGCATGCAAATGTACATGAATCCTAAAGGCATATGGCAGACGTGCATACAGTTTTTCTGGCTTCGTAAGAATGGAAAATGGAAGCACAAAATGTTTGTGTTATGAGTGTCATAATTAACTATGGCCTCTTTTTAAAACGTTTTTAGAAAAGTGCACACAAGCAGGTTTGTGTGTAGGTTAAGTACACTAACTGTATTGTTTGAATGAAAGCGACTGCTGAATGAAAAACAGCAATATAAATATGAAGGTGTATTACGCTGCAGTGTAAACATGTGGCATACAAAAAAATGTGTATTTAACCTCTTCCATAAATAATCAATTTATTCAATTTACAGCACACAGGGAGCATTCAAAGGGATGAGGTCTTTTCTAAGAGCTACAATAGTGATTGAGCTCTGACAGATTTCAGTAACTCACCGACCCATAGTTGAACCTGCGATTGCTTTTGCTCAATCCCATGCATTTTAGAAGTGTGCATGTACACACTCAGTCCTTGTGTGTACATTCATTGATTTACATGCAAAGTGTTTCTTTAAGCAAGTATATGTGTGCATGTGTGAATGTTTACCAGTCTCAGGGGCCTTTAAGTGAGCTGCATAAATGTTTTTAAATAAGGTTTCTGTATGAGTGTGTGTACGTGTTCGTGAGTGTGTTTGAGAGATGAAAGCGAGAGCAAAGGTAAATTAGAAGGGCTTGTAGTATGATCATTTTCCCACAGGGCAGTTTCATCTGCTGAGAGAACCACTTAGTTCTCTCACTTCACGCTGTGCTATATGGTTTAATTTGAAGTTTAAAAATTACTTGTTACAATATTTACTTTCATTATGATTTTGTGTGTGTGTGTGTGTGTGTGTGTGTGTGTACTGGCAGAATAGCTGTCTGTATGTTGCATTGAATACACCAAATCTCTTTTATCTGTGTGAAATATGCTATAATTGTAGGCTGTTGTTGTGTTCAGTCCAAGATCCATCATCTGAATTTACTGAATATTACCTAATACATGTGATAAACCGAAGGTGACAGTGCACAAAAAAGGGAAAGCAGCACACGATTGCCTTATACAATCATATGTCTCAGAGCTTCATATCTGTGTATTGATACATGATTTATGAATCAACACACCGAATCAAGATGACTATTTAATTTATTTATTTTTTGTGTGTGTTGAATGAAAATTCATTGAGTGTGTTTGTGCATTAGCTGCTTTTAGATATCTTTGACAGGTTTCTCAAGTTGCTGTGTAAAGCAAGAGTGCTGTAAGTCAGGGTGAAGGGAACTCAAGCTCAGAGTCTCTCAGCACAGACACGGGCCGGCGCTCCGACTGACTCACGGCTGGAACATCAAACCTGAACTTCATTCTCAAAGGTTTAAAAACCAGTTCTGATTCAAGAAGTGACCCACACACTTTGTTTTGCTGTATTTTTGTGCTCTGCCAACTTTCACCACTTTTAAATGACAAGCTTTTTTCCCCCTCAACAAGTCTAAATGCTACATAGATATAATTTTTACAGTACCGTCCATAAGATCTTTTAATGTTTTTGAAAGAAATCTCATACAGTATGCTTGCTCACCAAGGCTACATTTATCTGCTCAAAACTACATAATTGTGAAATATTATTACAATTTAAAAAAAAAGTTGTGTTAAAATTTTATTTATTCCTGTGATGGCAAAGCTGAATTATTTTAGAAGTCATTACTCATTCAGAAATTATATTATTATACTGATTTTTAAAAATAAATGTATTATCAATGTTGAAAACAGTGCTGCTTAATATTGTGTAAACTGTGGTGCATTTGAATGCAAATCAATAGAATGTTCAAAAGAACAGCATTTATTTAAAATAGGAATCTTGTGTAATATTATGTTTTAAATTATGATTTGTAATATAATGTCTTTAATGTGACTTTTGATCAATTGCCTTGTTGAAAAAAGTATTAATTTCCCATAGTACACCATGGGTGTTTTAAATGTAGAATATATATCCTTATGTAAATTGTGGTATTTTTGTATTTCATGTAAATTTATGTGGTGTTTGACGCTGTCACTCTAATTAAGATGTGAGTGAACTACATTAAATCGCGAAGAGTTTGTTGCAAAGTAGCTTGAAATTGTCCATGACCTATTTATTTTCCTCACAAATAATCTTCTATATTCCAAAGCCTTGTCTGGTACAACTCCCATTAAATTTCTGCTATGGTTTTCAACCAGACTCCCTCCCTGCAACCCTTCTGGATAATGCATTCAGCAAATTGACGACAAGATCGCTCTCAACTTGGCCAAGTGTTTATGTTATCAACTACCTCAGTCCACCATCTGCTGGGACGCCAGCCACACATCCCCCATAATTCCCTGTGCAAATGTGGCCATAAGGAGCAAGCTCATCCCAATCTCTCCATGTAATCCCTCTGCAGCCCATTCATACCAGAGAGAGGTTACACAATCACCAATAGACATGGCTTTCATCAGTTTGGTTCTTTTCGTTTATTCAGGTCAATGGTGAAGCATGTTCTCACGCAGTACAATCACGCTGCATTGAACGTCTCGTTATGGCGGGAGGATTAAATCGCACATTTTCAAATCAAGTGAAAACAAGCATAGATAACAATAATACATTCGAACCAGGTCTCATTAATACTTTCCCCTTTTGCCAGTAACCTTTATCTTAATCGGAATTCCTGCTGCGTTTTACTAGCAGATCATTTGTTGAAGAAAATATATGATTTCAGAGTCATGCACATTTCCTGGCAAAGTAATAACCCCAAAGTCATGAATGACATTTAATCTTTGAAAGATAAGAGGTGAACACAGATTGAAACTGATGACTGGCTGACCGCACGCTGTCACCATTCACTTTGAAAAAGATAAATTTCTCTTTGCGGAATCCACATGAAGTGTTTTTTCTTAAGTTTGTGCTTTATCTTGCTGTGCTGGAAGCTCTGTGCTCATTAAAGCTCTGTTGACGTTACATTTAAATTAGGATGCTCTCAGAATCTCATTTGGTTCGATATGACAAACTGATTTGGTATATCAGATACTTACTGTCAATGCATTAACATTTGGCACCTTGAGTATATGGATTTTTTTAATATTTCATTTGAAAGTTCAAGCGTAAGGCAGAAGTTCTGAATTGAAAATGACTAAAATATGTGATGCATACTGATTTATACAACATATATACAACAGACCCACAAAATTGTACAAAATGTCTTCAATAAATAGTCATGGATCATAAACAGTCCATAAATACATGGATTTCAAATTTACTTTGTTTAATTTTCAATATAAATTGTGAGTTAAATATTTCTTATTATTCTTAATAATAATAATAATGTTCTGAAATGGATCACAACATCAAAAATATACAACCAAGGCTCACTGGAACTGCCTACATTTCTACATACTGCATAAACACATCTATATACATAATACAATTCGCTGCAGTTTCCAGGTGAAATGAACACTAGAGACAGTAAAACAATAACTTTCTTTTCTTTTCACACAAATTATGATTATGGGGCAGATTATTGAGGAATAAAAGGTTTGTTTTTGCACTTTTATCATACTGCATGATTTGTAAACTAATACGTTTTAACATTTGCATCACATAATTTGCCCAATTTGAATGTTTTTTCTGACATAGGAAACTTGCTCGGTAGATACAGCATTGCATTTGCGATGCAGAGTATTCTGGTACGAGTCCTGTAAACCACAAGTCACGACACTCCACAAAAGAGCTCAAAGCTTTGAAGCTAAAATGGCATGGTTGCTTCAGCAAATGTTATTACCTGACATTTGCTTTTCTTTACACTGTCGGTAGGGTTTAGTGTAGGTGGTAAATTAATTTCAAACTCAATGGACACCCGACATTTCATTTCTGAATTGCTGTGTTACAAACAATGTAATAAAGCATTAGCTCATTCATGTTCAGCTGTTTCAGAGAAAATTAAACTTGGATATTTTGCTTTAAAACTGCTGTGAAACATGCTACAAGCAATGCAATATTATTTTGCAACTATTTCGTACACACGGGAATGTCATTTTTATTGTGCTGTACTGTTTAATAACACTGCAGATCCAATAGAGAAAAGAAAGGAAATGGCTTATATCACTGTTTGTAGAGGTGTCACCTGAAAAATTCAGTGAAATGTACCCAAAGCAACACGTTTCAGGTTTTGCAGAAATTTTAGGCACTCACAAATTTCCAATGAGCCTAGGTTGAAAATAAAACAAGCACCCTGAGTTGTACATAATGGTTTTGCAGCATTAAAAAAGTCAAGTGTTCATAGTTCAAAGCATATGAATTTGCTTCATGCGTCCATGATGTTTCCTTCTGAACAGTGATTGGCTGAAAACAAAAGTCACTCGTTGTTATTGATGGCTGGTGAGGGTTTGCTCCTCATCCCATCTGTGGCAGCCCTGGAAGTCTCAGTCACAAACCTCCGAGGAATCCACACTGATGTCATGATCCGCACATACTCCTTTCGGAAGTTCCGATTGAGGAGTCCATAAATGATGGCATTGAGGCAACTGTTGAAATAGGCCATAAAGTAGCTGACCACAAAGAGCCACTCTGGAATACGTGGAGCCATGGCCTCTGGGTCGATGGCCACCACGAGACCGATTAGATTGAGCGGAGCCCAGCAGATTGCAAATAAAACGAACACCACGAACATGGTGACGAAGTTGCGCAGGTCGCTGGGCCTCACCCTTGAGCGTTCCTCGCTCTTCACCTTCCTCCTCACCTGTATCACCAGAATCCAAATCCTCAGGTAGCAGAAGGTCACCACCGCGATGGGCACCAGGAAGTGAACCACCACCACCACCACAGTGTAAGAGCTGCTGGCAGTCTGCGTGAAGGTGCAGGAGTAAACGCGGGGGTCGTAACTCAGTGAACCCACAAAGAAGTTGGGAAGAATGGCGAGCACAGTGAGCGCCCAGATCAGGGCCACTAACAGCAGCGTGTTACGGAAGCTGTAGAGACGTCCGTAGGCAAAACTGTGACAGATGTAGCAGTAACGGTTGATGGCGATGCCAGTGATGTTGAAAACCGAGCCGATCACGCTCAGGCCCATTAGGAATCCACTGATTTTACACTGGGTTTCCCCCAGAGACCAGCCGTCATGGAAGATCGCGTACAAGACCAGCGGGTAGGGATAGAAAGCCACCACCAGGTCAGCGAAGGCCAAACTGACAACAAACACGTTGCCTGTGCGAAACAGAGTAAGAGAAAGAGGGCTTGTTAATAATCTCATTTCTACGAGCACAGATTGATGTCGATGTGATAGCACAGTTTGTTATGCCTACTGTGGCAAAATCGAAAAATGTATTACCTACACCTGCTCCTGGTGCCCCTCTGTTCTGTAAAGTTTATTTCCAACCTATTTCAGCTCACCTGGCCTGTGATTTTTCAAGTGATCCTGAAGAGACTGATTAGCTGGTTCAGGTGTGTTTGATTAGGGTTCAATACCTAAGTTGTATTATGTGAATAAAATGAATATTTATTTGTTTTTTTTTGTTTTTACAGTTTGACTCTATGGCCATGTCAAAAGTTTGTATTATTATGTGAATAAATCAATGAATTTTTAAATATTATGTGTGTGCGTGTATATATATATATATATATATATATATATTTTTTTTTTAAAAGAAAGTTATTAGAATAAAATTGAATAATCATTATATTCTATATCAATCACAGCTTCTACAAAAATATAAAGCAGCACAACATTGTTTCAAATATGGATAAGAAGAAGATTTCTTGAGCAGCAAATCAGCATATCAGAATGATTTGTGAATAATCATGTGACACTGAAGACTGCAGTAAAGGATGCTGAAAATTTAGCTTGGCCAACACGAGAATAAATTACATTTTGAAATATATTAAAAAAAGAAAACAGGCCTTTAAATTGTAATTATGTTCTCAATATTACTAGTACTGTAATTTTCATTAAATAAATACAACTTTGGTAAGCATTAAAGGTTTCAAAAACATTTAAAAAATTGCTGACAATGAACTTTTGAAAAGTAGTGAGCACTGACCCTAACCTTCTTTTTAGTTTGCATGTTAAACTTTTCTGTTGTCACGAAAACGATGTCTGCTGTACATGAAAATCATTGTGACATGTGTTTATGATTCCTACAAGTACATTTATGTTGCCTGCATTAAAAAGAACTTTTTCACAGTATACCTGTCACTTTTGATCCCCTGCTTCCTGCCTTTGCACTTCCAATCATGTTTTATGCCTTTTAAATTGAATATAGGGCTAAACTCATGTTAACGACAAGCTGAGAACCAGCGAGCAAATAAGAGAGGAAACAAGAATCAAGACTGACAAAGCTACAGAGTGAAAAGAAAAGACAAAGAATGAATCACATCAACTTCAAAAGCAGGATCCCCAGGGAGTGTGAAGCCTTTGATTACACTGTGACAACAGAAAACACATCGCTCTGTAAAACAATGCGCTCTCTTCTAGCCTCTGCCCTCTCAGATTAATCTCATGCATGGTCTGCTGTGTTAAAAGTTCTGTTATGTCGACCAATCCATTTACTCACTTTCTCATGTTAAACAGTCACTGTTTACAGCCGCTGTAGAGACAGCCGACTGAGTCATCTAATTAGTCCAGATAGCCCTTTATTCCGTGTTACTGGTAGCAAATATCTGCATAAAGATACATTTGCTACAGATATATTTAAAGTGTAATTTTTGTGTTTTGATTTCCCATCAAAATAATGAAAGTGGAAGGAAGTGGAAAGTTGAATCTCACAAAAACATGTCCAGCTCACATTTTACCCCAAAATTAAAAGTGAAAAATGCATTTAGTATAAAATAGCAAGTCTATTCTCAGGATCAATAAGATTTCTTGAATTTTATATATATACACACACACACACAAAATATTAATACTAACACTACTACAATTTTTATTTAAAAGCAGCATAAAACTTACATGATCTATAACTAGTGTAAAATACATTCATTTTGCTAAGCCATAAACATTTGCTTTGTATTACTTTGGGAAATATGTGCTTAATTATAATAACTTTGCTTAATAAAAACTAATCTTTATGGTGCTAAAACTAAGATTTAGTTTCTTTATGCACAATATTCTTATTTTTCTTTTTGGAGTGAAATGTGATCTTGCCAAGTTTCAAGAGACTCACCTTTAAAAGAATAAGAAATGATTTTATCAAAGGCATGAGTGGTGAACAGCTTCAATGAGGCATACATTTTCCCCTCATCGCCTACAGCTTTTTAACATTCCAGACCATTTTAACATTCAGTCAGTGTTTTTCCCCCTCCCAGCCCTAAGACTCTGGATGAAACGTGAGGGCCATAAACGTAAGGACCCCCATTAATCAGATTTTCCCGTTGAAAGAGAAGCATAACATTTCACTTGGATTCTGTCAGATATCACCAAAAGCAATGCATATACAAATAAAAAAATTAGAAGGGGAGAAGCTGTTTTTCCCCATCCTTTTCAGCAAATGCCAAAAAGTATTCCCGGCACCTCTCAGCGTGACATTAGAGAGATTCTCTGCTGTTCATCACGGTGGCCTTTAAAAATGATCCAAAAACCTAAAAACTGTTTCAGTCTGTCATGTTGAAACGACACTGACTTTACTCTTTTCAGCTATTCCCTTTTCTTAGCTTTATTCAGAGGATAAAGCTAGAGTCTATGAAATGATAAACACAATTACCCTGACCTACCTGAGCCCAACCTTTCTTCTCTGAGCTTTCTTCTCTTTTCTTTAGACTTTTATCCCCACTATAATTCAACCAGAGATGAAGCACATTCAAGGTCATAGCGCTGCTCTGTAGATGAATGTATCGTGAAATAACGCACAATGTCAGCTGGTATAAATGGCATTTTTGTGTTCACATATGTGAAGAAACCAACCTGTGTGTAACATGCATATTTTTAAAATCGCTTAAGCCACTTAATGTGTGAACTTCACACTTAATCCTCTTACAAAAGGTTATTTTTTAGTAATTCCTTTGGTCATAATTAAAGCTCCTGTTTGAATTCATATTTATTTATTTACCTTTATATAACTCATCTCTGCATATTTAAGCATTATAAAGAGATAATTATGCAGAATATTGATGTGGTTTCAGACAAAGCTAAATAAATTCTGCCCACTGTGCAAGAACAATAATTGCAGATCTACAATACAGAATAATAATAAATATATTATATTGTGTTCACAGCATTTTTTGCAAGCTCCAAC
Organism: Tor tambroides; assembly: GCA_021397915.2. Taxonomy (NCBI): domain Eukaryota; kingdom Metazoa; phylum Chordata; class Actinopteri; order Cypriniformes; family Cyprinidae; genus Tor; species Tor tambroides. The sequence goes on along the minus strand of JAFVLL020006009.1, from coordinate 133,620 downwards.
TCGCTCTATCTTAAATATCAAAATATGACAACAACAAAAGCTGACAATGAGAACCTATTGAGTAATGAGCCTGTTTGATTAATGTTGTACTGTGTCTGTGTGTGTGTGTGTGTGTGTGTGTGCGCGTTTTTGTGAAAAGTCAGGACATAGATTTGTATAATGACAAAGGTATGACATAGGTATTACAAGGAGAAGGTGACTTTTCAGGACATTACCCCATGTCCCCACTTTTCAAAACGCTTATAAATCACACAGAATGGAGTGTATTGAAAATCTGAAATAGCACAAAGTTTCCTGTAAGGGGTAGGTTTAGGTGTAGGGTTGGTGTAGGGCAATAGCACATACAGTTTGTACAGTATAAAAACCATTACGCCTATGGGATGTCCCCACTTTTCACAAAAACGAACATGTGTGTGTGTGTGTGTGTGTGTGTGTGTGTGTGTGTGTGTGTGTGTGTGTGTGTGTGTGTGTGTGTGTGAGACAGAGTGAAACACAGCAATCTAGTCTGATGTGAATACCTGCATGTGACATGAATAAAGTCTAGGTGAAGTAAGAATAGAAAGAAATCTAAAATGCCATTCAGCTGTGCTCATACACCTTATCACATTTAAGATCATGCACCAGGGTTTCCACACCTTTTGACCAAAAAATTTCCATGTTTGTAGCTGATGGAGGCTTTCAGATCTGCATTTCACAAAAAAAAAAAAAAAAAGTATGGAAACCTACATGATAGAGATTGTCTAAAATTTCCTGATAATTTCAGGTTTTCCAGGAATATTGGGAACTCTGATACTCGTATTTAAAGAACAGTTCACCCAAAATAGAAAATTTACTGAAACATTTACTCACCCTCAGGCCATCCAAGATGCAGATTAGCTTGTTTCTTCAAATCTCGTTTCAGAACAGATTTGGCGATATTTAGCATTAGATCACTTGCTCACCAAAGGATCATATGCAGTGAATGGGTGCCGTCAGAATGAGAGTCCAAACAGCTGATAAAAACATCACAATAATCCACAACATGACTCCAGTCCATAAATTAACATACTGTGAAGTGAAAAGCTGCATGTTTGTAAGAAACAAATCTATCATCATAAAGCATTTTAACTTTAAACTGTCACTTCTAGCCAAAATATCAGCCCGTAATCTACAATAATGCTTCCTCCAGTAAAAAAGTCCATCCCCTATTGTGCATATTTCTCTCCTAATTCAGATGCAACAACTTTTTCACTGGAGAAAGCAATATTATTTTAAAACGCTGGATTTGTTTATTACAAAAAAATGCAGCTTTTCATTTCACAAGACGATAATTGATGGACTAGAGTCACGTGAATTACTTGTGGATTATTGTGATGTTTTGAACTCTGTTTGAACTCTCATTCTGACGACGGCACCCATTCGCTGCAAAGGATCCACTGGTGAGCAAGTGATGTTATGCTAAATTTCTCCAGATCTGTTCTGATGGAGAGAAAAAACTCATCTTGGATGGCCTATGTGTGAGTAAAGTTTTTAAGAAAACTTTCATTTTTAGGTGAAGTATTCCTTTACAAGCATATGAATGTCACATATTTAGATATGAAGAGGAAGAGTGAGATAAGAAAGGCAAGTAAGGACAAGAAGATGTCTTAGTTATTTCCTATTTAAAATAGTTGCAGTGTAATGGAAAACCTCACAGAGGAAGCTGGGGAAAAGTTCTAGAGGGAGAACAGAAGGCAAGGGTTCTTATTCCATGTCTAAGGCTCATTATAAAAGCACTTGAACAGGGTCAGACCGGGTTATGAAACCCTCAGAGTACAGTATAAATGATACGTGCATGCCATGCTCACCTGTCAAAGACTTTAAGCGCAAAAAAGAAGAGTTACAGCTGTAAGACACATAGATACTTCTGTTCCAACATGCCCACAAGACAGGTGGCCTTTTTTGCTTTTCCTTGCGGATCTGGACAACCTTTGCAATTTTGTGAAGCCATGCCAAGCACAATAATACATCTTGACCCTGCATTTTCTAAGGATTTCTGAGGAAATCCTTCATTGTGTCCAGGTAGTGTATGCAGTGAGGTCCAGGATCTCTTGGGAATGAATGACAACACAGATCAACAGAATAAAAGTAAATGAGAGTCAGTATGGTGCACTAGTGGGTCCTTTCATATAATTGGCTATTTGACCTTTTCTTTACAAGGTCAGTATATCTAGAGAATACTGACAGAAAATGAAGCCAAATCATCAGCAGAAATCCATGCTGATATATAGTAAGACTTTATACTTTAACTGTTTCCTTGCCCTGTCCATGGTGCTGAAGTCAAACACACTAAATATACACTAACATACAAAAGTTTTTAATGTTTTAACTTGTTTCAAGAGTCTTATGCTCACCCAGGGTGCATTTATATGATCAAAAATTCAATAAATATTGTAATATTGTGAAATATTATTACAATTTAAAATAACTGCTTTCTATTTTAATATATTTTAAAATGTAATTTATTCCAGTGATGACAAAGTAGAATTTTCAGCATCATTAGTCCAGTGTTTGGTGTAACATGATCCTTCAAATCATTCTAATTTGCTGATTTGGAGCTCAAGAAACAATTATTATTATTACTGATAACTTTGCAAATAGTTGTGCTGCTTAATATTTTTGTGGAATGATATGCATGTTTCAGGATTCTTTGATTAATAAAAGTCAAGAACAGCATTTATTTGAAATAGAAATCTTTTGTAACAATCTATACTATAGTCACATTTGATGAATTTAACGCATCCTTGCTAAATAAAAGTTTTAATTTCTTTAAAAAAAATAAAAATATATATATATATATATATATATATATATATATATATATATATATATCTTACTGAACCCAAACTTTAGAACGGTAGTGTATTATTACGGATGTTATACAAGAAAGCTAATTGGAAGGAGAAAGAGGTGAGAAGGATTGACTTGTGCTCTGACTTGTTTCATGTTCCTCTCATTAAACCCAAAAAGAAAAACCTAACTTTGAATGACTTTGCCCAAAATAAAACTTCTTGGTCTTTCAGAGAGTGAAAGGTGATCCATGCGTAATTAGAGGAAATTGAACCTCTGATGGAAGCCCTTGTTCTTGCTGAGCGTGGCTTATTGTTCACTTCGAGCTCAATCCCACTTAAGTTCAAAAAGTGTAATTACTAATGGAGGAGGATGACCTTGAGGAACTTCACATGCAGCCTAATTTATGTGCTCATTAGCACAGCATCTGCGCTGTTACTCATAATTGATAAAAGCTGATAGCACATGGAGTCCCCTCGACTGCATATGATTAAGGATCAAGACAAAAAAAAAGAATTCAGATGAAGATCAAATCTTACAGAAAATGAATTTAGAGCCTCGGTGTTGACACAATATAATTGACAGCGATTATATTATTGATATGTTTGGTTCTTTACTATATACATATACACATACTATTATATGTTTATCATTATTGATGAAATTAAAGTAATAAAGACAGGATGAGGCACGATGCAGACCAGATTCAAACCTGGATTACCTACAGTTTTCATTTGTCATAAGTATGTGCAATACATTAAAAATAAAATAGAGAAAAACTATTTTAAACAATTTAAATAAAATAAAAATAATATATTTTATTTTTTTATATAACATTGTTTCCATTTAGATGTTAGTGAGTGAGCTCTTTAAAAATTAAATATTGGTTCAGTGCAGTATGCAACAAGAATGAGCTTCTTTATTACTCAAAGATTACTTCCTGATTCAAGAGAGAAAAAAAACGACCTGTCTTTGATCACAACCTTTTGTCATTTCAAAGGTTTTTTTTATCAGTGAAGAGCTTAGCATTAAAAGTGTAGTTTAAATGTTCAAAGTATAAACCTTGATCCTGAAAGGTTAAAGCACTTATCAATATTAACCCTGTTGCGTATTTTACTCACTCCAACAATTAAATTTTCATTTATATATTACAACACGCAGCAGGGTGAAGGACTCGGGTCAAGGCAAATTACTGAGGAACCACTTTTCTGTTCCTTTGGAGTGATATAATCACAAGGTCATTTCATACTAGGTAAAATATGGAAATCACATTATAAGGCTATTGCAGCTTTTGGGATATGCAGATGAGGATGGTGACATGTTTTTGTTGTATTTTTACGGATTGCAAATTGTGGCAGGGGTCCAGTCCTTGGGGATATGAGAACTAGAAATGATGAGAAACTGCACTGAGGCCCAAATAGAGCGGCACCAAGGGCTAATCTTAATTGGTACCCGGAAGCATGCACTCTCAGTAGCACCAAATGACAAGCACTACTATTGTGCCCTTGAGCCATGGCCACTGCCACTGCAGCTTCAAACAGCTGTCCTCACTTCCAAAGAATGTAATGTCCTGTAATACCCCTACAACATTCTGCTTATTTTATGACCAATTAATAAAATACATTTATTGACATGAACTGGCATGGAAGAACTGTAGTTGAATTATTATTATTATTATTGGGGTACTTTAGTGAATGTGCGTTGACTGCCACGAAAGAGAAGAAATAGTTGAATAAAGTCGTTATTTTTGTTTACTTTGCGCACAAAAAGCATTCTTGTAGCTTCATAAAATTACGATTGAACCACTGGTGTCACATGGACTATTTTAACAATGTCCTTACTACCTTTCTGGGCCTTGAATGTGATAGTTGCGCTACTGTCTATGCAGGGTCAGAAAGATCTTGAATTTCATCAAAAATATCTTCATTTGTGTTCTGAAAACGAACAAAGGACTTACGGGTTTGGAATGACATGAGAGTGAGTAATTAATGACAGAATTTTCATTTTTAGGTGAACTATAAGTATGTACTATACAAAAAGCTCCTGTCACACACAAAATCTTGCACTTTCTGCTCTGGAAAATTGATGTTTTCCTCTTAAAGGATAACTGCTGCTTGAGTTTCACATCATTCTGCCAACACAAATCGAAAAAGACTATATCCCACCTGTGTGAAACTACACCGGCTTCTCTACAATCCACCCTGCGATCAGTCAGCCCACTCTGAACCTCAGCGTTCCTTCCAGCCAAACACTATTACATCATTCAGCCCTCTGAACAGCCATATAAAAAACAGTATCCTCATTGAAGGCCTCTGTCAAAATGTCAACGTGCTGACCTTTGACTCCTTCAGAGTGAATCAGATGAGTCATGGAGTAATGTAAATAAAATGTCTCAGATTGTGTTATGTAACAGCAGCGTAAACGGCACAAAAGTTCAACTTAGGCTGTGTTGAAAGCTTTGGTAGGATGATATATGTTACATTGAGTTTGCTTAATTTTTCTCTTTTTTCTGAAGTGTGGATTTTTATTTCATGCTGATGTTGAAGTAAAGCTTTAAAGGGTTTAAAATGCTTGAGGCATGCAATCTTTGATCAGATCAAAATTGGGGTTCATGAAATTCAGATTGTGCGCCTCAGCCCACAATTCCCAGTGATCAAATGACTCAGTCCAGAGCTTTGCATTATTATCACTGCTTGTAGGGTGTAGAACGATGGATTTCATTAAACTAAAGTGATCAGATAATGCCTCAATGTACGCATACATAAATGGATCTCGAAAATCTGGGCATGCAGCACTTTTTTTGCTGGGTCTCTGGTTTGTGAAATCAGGAAAGATGGGTTTGAAGATCATGGTGATGCCTCAGCCTGCCTGTCCAGGGTTTTGCTGTTTTATCTCGTGCCAAGGTACAGTCAGCATGCAGCATGTAAAAGAGAACGTTTGCCTAGAGAGCAAAGTAAAGTTTGCCGAGCTACGAAACCCTTCAGATTTAATTTTGTTCAGTGTAATTTAACTTGTTTTATTATGGGTGCATTTTTACAACATTTCCACAAAAAAATAATAATAATAATTTTGGTTGAAAGAGGGAGGAGGGGGAAAAAGCATTAAAGATTGTGAGTGGTTCCAGGACAACTGTTATTGTCACTGCAACTATCCAACTGCAAGACCTTTGGTTTAAAGTGTCTCCCAAATGATACATCCTGAGACAACAACATCATGGTCCACTGAGAATCAGGGACGCATCTGTTAAATTGGACGGAAACAGAAAGGGTGGACATATTTTTGTTTCATGCATTCAGATCCAAGCATCTTTCGAAAAGTTTAAAAGAGACTGCTGTCCTGAGAACAGACAGGCGGAGACAAACAGTTACTGCTGTGAACCTATCATCAAGTAAACCTGAAAGCAAAGCCTAAACTCTGTCTCCTATTTGAACCTGCGGTAGAGCGAAACAAGAACTGAATACAAACGCTTCAGTAGAGATTTTCTTTTTCTACCTGTTAAATTTCAAATGCCTCCCTGGGCAATGACATTTGCTGGTACATCAGTGAGGGAAAGACTGGAAAGAAAAAAAAAGACAAGTGAAAGAAGGAACAAAGGACACCAGCAAAGTTCTATTACATTGGTGAATTCACTCGTGACAGGCTCTCCTAGTGCCACTGTAGCTCAACCAGGCTGAATGGACTGAAGAGAATTATGAGATATTCAGAACCTTTTGGCCAAACAAGTCAAATTCAATAAGGAAGATATAAGCCCTTTTCACAGGGGGTGTAATACAAAAAAAATCACTTAACATTTACTCTGTCAATCATGTGATGAAGTACATTTTCATTTACATATTCCTGTTATGGCAAAGCTGAATGTTAAGCAGCCATTACTCCAGTCTTCAGTGTCACGTGATCCTCCAGAAATCATTCTAATATGCTGATTTGATGCTCAAAAAACATTTCTTATTATTATCATAATCAATGCTAAAACCAAGTATGCTGCTTAATATTTTTGTGGAAGCTATGAGTTTTTTTCTGTATACCTTGATGATCATAAAATTAAAAAGAACAGCATTTATTTGAAGTAGAAATCTTTTAAAACATTGAAAAAGGCATTAAAGATGTGTCAAACGAATGTCCTTACAAAAGAAAAATATTAAAATCTGATTTAAAAAAATCTTACTGAACACAAACTTTTAAACAGTAGCATTTGACAAAATATAATGAACAAAATATTTCACTCATTTTTAAGATAAAAGATTATTTATCAAATATTATATATTATAATATTAACTGAAAATGTTTGTGACTTTAAATCATTTCACTACTGTCACTATGTCTCTAGGTCCTATTTGACTTCTGACATAAAAACTCAATTAATTAATAAATATTCCATATATGTCTTCTTTATTTTCCTTTCTCTAATTAAAATGTTGTAAGAAAACATTGATAATGCTATTTGAGAAAAGTGACATCATATACAGTTCTGTAATATGTTGTGGACTCAGCTGGTTTCACTAGAACGACCCATCCTGTCCTGAATTTTTGTATGGTAATCAAAAATTTTAAAAGATGCATGGTCAATAAATATCAAAATGTACTCAACATCCTCAACCTTTTCTTTATTTCCTGTTAGACATTCTGCAATTTTTTTTGCTACTATGTAAATAAGTTATGATTAAATGTCTGACCTTGAGAAAAAAAAAAAAGATTATTTATGTAAGTCTGGTACACTATTTTGTAAATGTAATAAATGTAGTTTATAAACTTCAACTCAAGTATATTCATTTTTTCAAGTTATAAAGCTCAAAATGTACAGCAAAACAGAAACTATACCCTACTATTTTGAAAACAGTAGAACAAGAGCAAGGTTGACTTCTTGCTCTCGAGAAAAATCTCCGAAAGCACAGCAAATCATCTGCTACATTATGATCTTAAAGGCCTTGTGTTTAAAATCCTTGGTATTGACTTTCTTTAAAGTGCCTAAAAAAATCCTTGAGTAGCTTGTCTCAGAGTAGACCTTAGCCATGTTAAACTGTGATGCTTCTGGAAACAGTTTTACTGCCCTGTGAGGATGGTCTCTAGGCACTAAATAACAGCAGGTGGGCTGTTCTCTCTCTCTCTCTGAACACTGTTCACACAGACTTTAGTCTGCAATGTGCATCAAATCCACAGCGCTCCAGCCCAAACCCACTTCCTAACGGAATTGCTCAAGGGTCCTACATGACAGTTACATAAGTTTCTTCTAAATGATAACAAAGCATTCAAGACAGATATAAAAAGGATTTGGATTTGAATGACTGATCCATTGCTGTCCATGGTGCTGAACTGGGTCAGACACATGCTATGGAGACACATTATCTTCATGCTTGTCTCTTGCAGCCAACTGCTAATGTTGCTGGTGGCGGTCTTTCTTTGAATGCCTCTGTTCTTCCTTTATTTCCTGCTTCCTCTAAATGTCAGACAAACAAACACCCATCCGTTTTGCTGTTGGTGTTAATTTTCTTGGTCTCCCTGAGTGTGTCTGTTTGTGTGAGAGGCAGAGGTGTTTCCGCTCTTGTGCAGGACATGAACACCCGGGCAGGTGGTGAGGACAACAGTTCACTTTCACAAGGCTCAAAAGCCGAGATGAGAAAAATCAAGGAGAAATTCAAAATCGCACACTCAAAGAGAGAGAGAGCAAAACCAGATACACCTTATATGGGAAGCACCGCAGATGCTGAAAGGCTTTGACAACTCTGCGGATGGACACTGACCCGATTTAAGTTTAATCATGGATAGCCCTGAGGCCGAGAGAAAAGCAAGAGTACACAAAATTCCCCTAGAACACAAACAAAACAAGAATCAAACAGAATATTTCTCCAAAGATTTCTTAAAGCAATAGTTTACTCATAAATGGAAAATATCCTCCTTATGTTGAATCAAACCTATTTTTTGTTGGAAGCAAAAACAGGATTTTGAATAATGTTCATGCTGTTCTTTTCTACACAATGAATGTTTGAAGTGACTAGGAACATTATGTTGCTTTTAATGTTGAAGGAATCTTCTGGTCTCCACGTATTAATGTAAGTTATAGTACTGTGAGACAATGTCAGGGTGAGTTAATGCTGACAGTTTTACATGAATATGAATTTGAACATCAAATCTTTCACAGCTAATGCCATGCCAGTCACAGTCATTTACCAATCACTAATCTTCTCCAAAGTCTTGGCTTCAAGCCCACTAATGTTTTATTTTATCTGACCTAAAGCAAAATTACAAGACTACACTTCTCTAATCACAGGACAGGAACACTCTGTCTGTCTCCACTCATTTTTATGGTCTCCTGTGGTTTACACAGCCATTTTCACCACACACATACATCAGTGCACATAAACACGTGCTGATGGTCACTCTGACCACTGTAACGTCCATACTCATGTGGCACAGCAGGGCCAGCCAGGAATCTGACAGCAGAAGGACTTCACTTGGCACTCACCCCCCTTTCTAGAAACACTATTACATAACCACACAGGGGACAGTGCAAGGGAGAGGGGTCAACGGACAGTGATACTCCAGAAGCCCTGGCTGCCATGTGCCTTCAACTGACAGCTGTTTGAGTATTGGTGAAAGAAATAATTTAATAATAATAATAAATTTAGCTGAAAATATATTCACACTCAGGGCATAGATAAAATTGAGGAAACAGGGAACAGACTTGGAGAAATTTCACATTAAATCACTTGCTCACCAATGAATCCTCTGTAGTGAATGGGTGCCGTCAGAATAAGAGGCCAAACAGCTGATAAAAACATCACAATATTCCACAAGTATGCATACGACTTCACCCAATTATCAGCTTGTGACACGAAAAGTGTGTTTTTCCGTAATCCACAATAAAAGTCCATTCCATGTTGTCCTCTCAAAATCCACCTACATATTTGTTTAGAACTGTTTTGGATGTTTTCAGTTATGAACGGTGCTTGTGTATATTTCTCTCCTGACTCAGATGAGACAACTTTTTGACTGGAGCAAGCAATATTATGGATAGAGGACTCATATTTTAGCCAGAAGCAATGGTTTTGAAGTTAAAACATCTTGATAATGAATTTGTTTAGTACAAACCTGAAGTTTTCCCTTTATGTCGATTCGATATGGATTGTTGTGATGCTTTTATCAGCTGTTTTGACTCTCATTCCGTCGGCACCCATTTACTGCAGAGGATCCAAAGCGATGTAATGATAAATTTCTCCAAATCTGATTGGATGAATATACATCTCGAATAGCCTGAAGATGAGTACATTTTCAGCAAATTTAAATTTCTAGACAAACTATTCCTCAAATGTGAACTCGACATGGAAGTCTGACTAATAAAGCGTGGCATCTGTTCTGCATAACATAAACGGAGAAGCAAAAGACATGGAGAGAAGAGTCTTTTTATACAGTCTCTTTCATACCCACCCTCTCATCAGAATATGCTTCGTTATCGTAAAAGACTGAGATTTTTACCAGTCATAAATCTTTTATGTCTGTGCTTCACACGGGGTGATTACGCGGCGAATCTGCAAACGGGATTCTGGGAACATACGATTTTACTTCCAAATACACTTGTTTGGAGAACGAGGCTTTCAGTTTCTGTCGTTTCTCAGCTCTCTGCCCTTGTTAGTTCACACAGCCCACACCACTAAAGATCCATGTGGCATTCCTTGCTGCTTTAATGCTTCTTTGGGTGTTAGTGACTGTTATTGCTTGCGTGAGATGCCTGATTGGCCCTGGTAATAACAAAGAGCTGAAAGACGAAGGAATAAATTCTCCTCCTTCACAGAAAATCCACTCAGAGGCGAAAAGACAGAAGCAGTCACTACGGCCATCGGGGGGGGGGGGGGGGCACACACAAAATCTGACAGCATTCATACTCAATCTAATGAGCCGTTGATGCCACCTACATGTGCTCGAATTGCTTTGGAAAGGGAAGGCAGAGAGAGTCAGGAGTGTCTGTCAGACAGGGGGTGATACAAGACTGCGAGTACGCCTTTGAAGCAGACAGGTCTGGCTCTTGCTCAATGCGAAAAAGCATGAGCTTTGAAGTGCGCTCTTGTGTGAGCGCTCTCCATGCTTATGTCCCCGCAGATGCACAAACTGTCAAGGGGTTCTGAATGCAGTCCCACTCAATTGCATCAGCGGTGTGTGGAACAACCCCACAAATACACACAAGCATACATACACACATTGTCACAGGCACTGAAAGAGATGAAATCTGTCGTCCTCTGAACCCCTCAGTGTCACACATCGCAAGTCCAACAACAGCGTGACATCATAGTTCAACAGTTGTTCCAAAAACACTTTTTAGGCAGGATTATGTGTGAAAACACAATGTGTTGTTAGGGGTCATTCAGGTGAGTAATTAGATTTAACATCAATTTAAAAACATCAAACACATCCATTTACAATTAAATAAAGGGTCTAATACGGCTCTGGAGGGTGCCAGATTTTCACAGATGCACACGTCCAATTATGCCAAACTACAGTCGAAAGTCTTTGAAGCCCATACTGCTGAGAGCGATAAGCTGCTGTAAATTTTTCATGACATGGTCAAGGTGAAGTAAACTTAACACTACCAAAAGCTCAGACTTAAAAAAATGCTGAAACAAGGAGTTTCTCCACAAAAACGAACTTGTGAGTGACAAAAATATTGATATGGCTGCTGGAAGCCTCAATATTGGTATGCATGAGCATATTCAGTACTAAAATGTGGCATTTTAATTCAAACAAACTTTTAGCTGTTTGTTAATTCGTCTACTTTATTTTTTTAAAAAGCTGACGTTTGCTATTTGGATGGAATGGTTATATAAGATGTTTGCCAATTTCAAGACATTTTCTTGTTATTGCTATAAAGTAATCCTTCACTGACACTACATAAACACTACTATGTTGTTATGAACAGTATGAACAGTTTGCATGTAACTAAAACCCTTAAACCACACAGGAGAGAGTAGAAGAAGTTTTTTCACCATGTATAATTTACACTTAAGGCAGCATGTCAAATGAGATTCTTGTCAAGTAAAGGGGAAACAAGTCGACTAATTACCTCATTCATTACAATATTCATTATCTGTATCCCCATTCAACACTTGAGGCTAATTGCACGTGAAGCGCTACATCAATGAACAGCGCGCGAGTGTAGTGCGCGTAGCCTAGAAAGATAAATGAAAGCTCACCAGCATTTCTCAGTTTCCGATTCCTGAACACCGAAATTATGACTAACAGGTTACCCAAAACATCCACCACAGTGGTGAAGATCAGCACGCTGGCCAGCACCGCTATTGCCCAGGCGGGGCGCGCGCTCGAACCCAACGCGCGACCGACGTGCCCCAAATCTGTACTGTTCGTCAGAAAAGCGATATTGTCTGGCATCCCGGACCAACTTGTTCTCCGAGGTTTGGTTTGTTAAAAGTTATTCACGAGACCTGAGGAAGTAAGGAGAAAAAAATTAAGAATGTACTGTACTGCGCATATTAAACAAAAAAGCTTTTGTACTTGAACATATTGTATGATTTCTTTCTGTTTCTATTTTCCGTACTTGTAAAAAGCGAGCCATTCCAGATGGCTTTCAGCAGAAGTTGTTAACAGTTGAGCCATAAATCTCTGTCGCCTCTGGTTCATCCGCTTTCCTCTCATCCCTCTCTCCAGAATACAGAGTCCGTGTCAACATCTTTTCAGCACCTCAAACTCTTTTCTGTCTTGTAGTTCAGTTGTTTTTTCTAGCGCGAATGTTCAGCTTGCTTCCTCTTCACTTTAAAACTGCTAAGGAACAGGAGAGTCTTGGCGCCGTGTTGCCCCATGGCGACCGTTACGTTCGCTCCAAGTTATTTTTTAAAGCAGCTGCTCGGAATTGTAAATCCAGCGCGCGATCAGAGCGGAATCTGGCCAGATGATTGGCTCACGCTCAGAGCTGAGACAAACCATGCAGCACAGCGCATCTTTTATTTGCGCGGGAGTTGTCATAACAACCCCTGAGCGCCTCTAACCTGAAGCACAAGGGTGGGTGTGCTTACACCTTGTGTGTGTAAAAAAGGCGTGTTTTGTCAGGTAACCAAAATGTAGTAAATGTGGTGACTTCTCAATGAATTTTATTCTTTAAAAATAGGACGGATTCAGCATTAGGTTAGACCAACAAAAGTTGCATGCTCAAGATGGTAAATTAACAGTTTTATTTGCAAGACAAAATCTGACAAAGTCTGTACGAATGTCGTATAAAATTAAAATTTTACATTCCAGTTTTTGAAGAAATACAGCATAATTTCATATGACATTTAAAATACTGTAGGCTACTGATATAGAACATAGAACAGTTTCATCAAAATGTTGAATTAAATATTTTCGACTTAAAAGATTAGTTCACTTCCAGAATTAATATTTCCTGATAATGTACTCACCCCCATGTCATCCAAGATGTTCATGTCTGTCTTTATTCAGCTGACAAGAAATTAAAGTTTTTGAGATAAACATTCCAGTATTTTTCTCCATATAGTGAACTTCAATGCGAGCTAACGTGTTGAAAGTCCAAATTTCATTTTATATGCAGCATCAAAGGGCTCTACATGATCCCAGCCAAGAAATAAAGGTCTTACGATAAGCCATTTTCTAAAATAAATAAATAAAAAAAAATGTATATACGTACTTTAACCACAAATGCTCATCCGTGATGTAGGCGGAAATACCGACCCAATGTTTACAAAGCGAACGTGCAAAGAAAGTCTAATGGCCTTTACAAAAAAAAAGGTAAAAATTATGTGGGGCGATTTTGAAGTTGGAGGAGAAAATGAGATTTTGAAAGATGAGTTTTTCTAACCTGATCTCATGAATGTGCGTTTGGCAATGGCACAATTTTCTATTTGCGTACTATTTATTTGCAAAAATGGTCTTTGTTGTGCATATGATACGCAATTGGTAGGTTTAGAGGTGTGGGGTAGGTGTGTATTATATGCACGCCAACAAAGTGCGTATCATCTGCACACAAAAATCTGCGTATTATATGCACGTCGAACACGTGTGTATGCACGCCAAAGTCAGTTTCTGAACTCTAAAAAATGCCGAGTTAAATACAACCCAGCGATGGGTAAAATATGGACGAACCCAGCGATTGGGTTGTTTAGACCCAGTGGTTGGTTTACTGCCCAGAAGGTTGGGTTAAACATTTAACCCAACTGTTGGTTGAAAACAACCCAGCATGTGTTCCGTCCAATATTTATCCAGCACTGGGTTGTATTTAACCCAGCATTTTTTAGAGTGTGCGTATTAATAACACGCAAAACACACACACAAAAAAATAATGCTATTAATATGCATTTTCAGGAGACCTTACCTTTTTGAACTGGGAGTACACAGAAGAAGAACAAACCATATGTGACCTTTCTGACATGATTATGTAATGCATGAAGTCGTGGACACACATCACAGAGCTAGAGCAGGGTGAGCACTTGTGGTTAAAAAGTATTTTTTTATTTTTTATTTTTTTGGAAAACGACCAATCGTTTGAGGGGCATCCAGCTGCAGCCCCGCAGACTCACTTCTTGCTAGACACCAGTGGCTGGACAGCAGACGTCATTTCCGTATCGTCATTCACTTTTCAATTTTGACGCGCCATGCAGATGTCAGCGGTAAGAAAAAATAATAAACTGTCGATGATTTATAGGTCATGTCAGAATTCAAATGCACAAACTAGCTAGTTAAAAAAATCGTCGTGTTTTTTTAAAGGTATTAGTGAACTCTGGTGTGCCTCAATTCTAGAGCTAGGTTGCTACAATTGATTTTCCAATTAAATCGTTCTTTAAGTGGTATGATTTAATATTGTAAATACGTTTTTTTTTTTCACTTGGATGTGTGAAGATTGTACCCAGTTAACGAGATCTCATAGAACAGTCTTGGCAGAGAATAGTCTAAAATGCTAGGTTGTCTATGCACACGAGAGTTTGCTAGCGAAGGCGTTTTTTTGTTTTTTGTTGAAGTAACGTTAGTACTTTTCCCTATGCACGTGTAAATGCCTGATGTTTAATATGTTTATGATGATGTTGAAAGCGTCATTTTACTAATTAGATTGTGTAATTTCCAATAAATATTGCAAAACCATGAAGTGTTAATTTGATCTGATTGTTTGGTAAATTGTCTGAACATGGAATCTACGAGTATTTTAAAAACAGAAGTGGTTACATTTACAAAAAAAAAAAATAAGAATTGAATATCCAATGGGCAAGGCAAATAACGTGTCAATTAACATGTACAAGTCTGTTGTATTGACAAAACGTTATAGTCCATTGATCTAGCTGAATTTGTCACAAAAAATAGTGATATGATCTGAACAATATATATTTTCAAGGTGGTTCTTGTGAATGCAGTTTGCATGAATTATTGATGTTATAATATTAAGTATATTATTGAGAATTGTTTTATGTAAAGAGATATGATAAAGATCATATTTCAATTTGCACACAGCTTTTATATTATATATTTTAAGTCATAAAAGTAAAATGACAATACGGAAAAGACGTGTGCAATTAAGCCTGCAAAGAAAGGTTCATCCACTGGTGAAAACAGAAAATAAATATGCTGTCTATCCAGAGGTGAAAATATAAAATAAATGTCTATCCAGAGGTGAAAATGTAAAATAAATATACTGTCCATCCAGAGGTGAGAACTAAATATGCTGTCTATCCAGAGGTGAAAATATAAAATAAATGTCTATCCAGAGGTGAAAATATAAAATAAATGTCTATCCAGAGGTGAAAATGTCAAATAAATATACTGTCCATCCAGAGGTGAGAACTAAATATACTGTACATCCAGAGGTGAGAACTAAATATGCTGTCTATCCAGAGGTGAAAATATAAAATAAATTTATGTCAATCCAGAGGTGAAAATAAGAAATAAAATTGCTGTCCATCCAGCGGTGAAAACGGAAATTAGCGGCGAAACGGAAATGACGTAGGCTGTCTATCCACTGGTGTCCAGCCAGTGGTGTCTAGCCGGAGGTGAGTCTGCGGGGCTGCAGCTGGATGCTATTGAATCGTTTCGCTAGATAAGACCGGGTGTGTCTCACTCGTGCTTAAAAGTGAAGCTGCGGGCTCTTTGATCGCCCCCTGGTGGCTGGCTGCAGTACAGGTCATAAACCCCGCCCTCTCCATGTAAACGAATGGGACTTCAGTCAGAATAAAAAAATAATTTACACTTCCAATACAATTTTCCGAAAAATGGTTTTGGTCATTTAAGGTAGTTGTTATCACGCTGATATATGTTCAATTGTTCGTTTTTGAGATAAGTATGATTTTAGCTAGTAATTCGATGCTATAAAAACGGGGCGTGTCGTTATGGTTGATTGGATCTGCGGGAGTTTGGGCGGGAGTTTGACTCCGCGGCTCCACCTCACGACACTACTGCGCAGACTCTGGCTCCAAACGAAGCTCTACTGCGCAGGCTCAGGCTCCAAATGACGTCATTTACTCAAGATGGCAGCGGCCATACTGAGATGAATTAGCTTCACTTTATATAGTGGAAGGAAGCGGAGATGCGT
This sequence comes from Tor tambroides, assembly GCA_021397915.2. Lineage (NCBI taxonomy): Eukaryota > Metazoa > Chordata > Actinopteri > Cypriniformes > Cyprinidae > Tor > Tor tambroides. Next base: position 117,284 of record JAFVLL020006009.1, on the reverse strand, counting down.
CGTCCATCTTTTTTTACAGTCTATGGATAAAACCCTTAGTCCTCAGCTGGGATCGTGTAGAGCCCTTTGAAGCTGCATTGAAACTTCAATTTGGACCTTCAACCCATTGGCTCCCATTGAAGTCCACTATATGGAGAAAAAATTCTGGAATGTTTTCCTCAAAAACTTTAATTTCTTTTCGACTGAAGAAAGAAAGACATGAACATCTTGGATGACAGGTGAATAAATTATCATGACATTTTTATTCTGAAAGTGAAATAAACCTTTAAAAGCATGTGCATTAAAGTATAGCCAACAACACGGGGTCAAGGTGCAAATTAAAAATTTTTAACCCCACAAAGGACTTTAAAACAAAAAAAACCCACAAACAAGTCATAATATTGCATAAACGGGTAAAACACGTATTTATTAATAGGGTACATGAAAAAATACGATGTCAAAATAGCATATATCTCTAAAACTGCTTTCTATCTAATAAATAAATCAATTCAGTTCAGCTATATGAAAAAAATACATAAAGTGTTGTTTACTGAATGTTGTCTGCTAAACTGTACTCTAACACGTTTTAAAATACACGCGGGGGCTAACGACACCAAGCTGCGGCAGACGGAGACACTGAAGAGGGACTTCAGGAGCCTGATCGAGACGGTACACAGCACATCGCCCGCGACGACGATCATCGTGTCAGGACCGCTTCCCACGTATCGACGAGGAAGCGAAAGGTTCAGTAGACTGTTTGCTTTAAACGAATGGTTATCGTCATGGTGTAAAGAACAGAAACTGCTCTTTGTTAATAATTGGAATCTTTTCTGGGAGCGTCCTAGGCTTTTCCGTGCTGATGGCCTGCACCCCAGCAGAGTCGGAGCAGAACTCCTGTCGGACAACATCTCCAGGACGCTACGCTCCATATGACTAGTAAGCAAATTCTCAAATAACTGCTATGATGACTTTTGTTCTACCCACTTAAATGATAGAAGTACTTGCATTGTCCAATCTATAAAGACTGTGTCTGTTCCCTTCATAGTGAGGTCAACATATAAATTTAATGCAGGATCTAGTAAAAATCTGATCGTGATTAAACCAGAAAAATGTAAAATAAATGAACAAAAAACATTTTTAAAGCTCGGGCTCCTAAACATTAGGTCACTCGCACCCAAAGCAGTTATTGTAAATGAAATGATCACAGATAATAGTTTTGATGTATTCTGTTTGACTGAAACCTGGCTTAAACCAAATGATTATATTGGTCTAAATGAGTCTACTCCACCAAGCTACTGTTATAAGCATGAGCCCCGTCAGACTGGTCGTGGCGGCGGTGTTGCAACAATATATAGTGATATTCTCAATGTTACTCAGAAAACAGGATACAGGTTTAACTCATTCAAAATACTTCTGCTTAATGTTACACTGTTAGATATGCAAAAGAAATCTCTCCTATCTCTTGCTCTGGCTACTGTGTATAGACCGCCAGGGCCATTAACAGATTTTCTAAAAGAATTTGCAGATTTCCTCTCAGACCTATTGGTTAATGTTGATAAAGTGCTAATTGTCTGAGATTTTAACATTCACGTTGATAATACAAATGATGTGTTAGGACTTGCATTTACTGACCTAATAAACTCTTTTGGAATCAAGCAAAACGTCACCGGGGCCACTCATCGTTTTAATCATACACTAGAATTAATTATATCACATGGAATTGATCTTACTGATATAGATATCGTACCTCAAAGTGATGGTGTTACTGAACATTTCCCTGTATCGTGCATGCTGCGTATTACTGATATTAAATATATGGCTCCGCGTTATTGTCTGGGCAGAACTATTGTTCCAGCCACTAAACACAGATTCACAAATAACCTGCCTGATTTATCTCAACTGCTCTATGTACTTTCTCTAATACATTAGAAGCTGTTGTCCCCATCAAATTGAAAAAGGTTAGAGAAAAACATACTTCGCCATGGTACAACATTTATACCCATCCTCTCAAAAAAGAAACTCGTAATCTTGAGCGCAATTGGAGAAAAACTTACTTGAAAGTTTTTAGAATTGCATGGAAAAACAGTATGTCCAGCTATAGACAGGCTTTAAAAGCTGCCAGGGCAGAGCATATCCGCAAACTCATAGATAATAACCAAAACAATCCAAGGTTTTTATTTAGCACAGTGGCTAGATTAACAAATAAACAGATGCCAACCGACCTAAATATTCCCTCACAGTTTAATTAGTAATGACACTATGTATTTCTTCACTGATAAAATAGATAACATCAGAAATACAATAACAAATGTAGATTCTACAGCGTCTAGTACTTCAGCTTCATTCATTGCACCCAAAGAAAAACTGCAGTGCTTTACAACTATAGGACAGGAAGAGCCAAATTAGCTTATCAATGCATCTCAAACAACATGTTTATTAGATCTGATAACCACTAAATTACTGAAAGAGTTGTTACCTGTAGCAGAACAGCCTCTTCTCAATATTAACTCGTCGTTATCTTTAACTGACGTCCCAAAACCATTCAAGCGGTTATTAAGCCTCTTATTAAGAAACCACAACTAGATCCTAGTGAACTGGCAAATTACAGACCCATTTCAAATCTTGTTTCTGTCTAAAATTTTAGAAAAAGTTGTCTGTTCAATTGTGCTCCTTCTTGCAAAAAAATGATCTCTGTGAAGCATTTAAAAAATTATGAGGTTTCAGGCCCCACCATAGCACAGAAACCGCACTTGTTAAGATTACAAGTGACTTGCTTCTTGCGTCAGACCAAGGCTGCATCTCATTGCTAGTTTTACTTGGTATTATTGCTGTGTTTGACACAATAGATCATGAGGTACTCATAGATCGATTACAAAACTATAGGGCTATTCAAGGGCAGGCTTTAAGGTGGTTTAGATCCTACCTGTCCGATCGCTACCACTTTGTTTATTTAAATGGGGAATCATCTCAATTATCACCAGTAAAGTATGGAATACCACAAGGACCTGTCCTAGGTCCTCTGCTATTTTCAATATACATGTTGCCCCTTCATAATATTATTAGAAAACACGGGATTAGTTTCCATTGTTATGCTGATGATACTCCACTATATATCTCAACAAGACCAGATGAAACTTCTTAATTATCTAAGCTAACAGAGTGTGTTAAAAATGTAAAAGATTGGATGACCAATAATTTTCTCCTATTAAATTCAGATAAGACAGAGACATTACTTATTGGACCAAAAAAAAAAAAAAAAAAAATTAAAATTAAATAGTACACAGAATCTCTTAAGATTATAATTTGCAACTAGACGGATGTCCTGTTACGTCCTCTACAGTCAAAAATCTGGGTGTTATATTAGACAGCAACTTGTCTTTTGAAAATCATATTTCCAATGTTACAAAAACAGCATTCTTCCATCTTAGAAACATTGCCAAGCTTCGAAACATGATACCTGTTTCTGATGCAGAAAAGCTAGTTCATGCATTCATGACCTCTAGACTGGACTACTGTAATGCACTGCTAGGTGGTTGTCCTGCATCCTCAAACAAGCTACAGATAGTCCAAAATGCAGCAGCTAGAGTCCTTACCAGGTCAAGAAAATATGATCATATTACCTTATTTTTACGGTCTCTGCACTGGCTTCCTATTAAGTTCCGTATCACTTACAAATTATTATTACTTACCTATAAGGCCCTAAATGGGTTAGCGCCTGTATACATAACTAGTCTTCTATCACGCTACAATCCAACCCACTCCCTAAGGTCGCAAAACTCTGGACTCTTGGTAGTACCTAGGATAGCAAAGTACACTAAAGGAGGTAGAGCTTTTTCATATTTGGCTCCCAAACTCTGGAATAGCCTTCCTGATAACATTTGGGGTTCAGGCACACTCTCTCTTTTTAAATCACGATTAAAGACATCTCTTTAGCCAAGCATTCATATAATGCATCTCATAATCTTGTACTGCAGTGTTATGTTCCACGTGTGTTTTGTTATTGCTTTTTCTTCCCTCCCTTGCCACTACCAATCTGCTCTCTAGGTTGTCCATCTGTCCATCAGGTCTCTGCTGGTTGGCTGCTAATCATCATTAAGGGCGTTGTCTCGGCAGCCAATCCGGTGTCGACCATGCTGGTTAAAGCTCCTAGCGTGATGAGCTCAGGAGCTCAGTGTGTGGGCTCAGGTGTTTTGATTTGGAACTTGTGTTTGGCATTTGTATTTGTTTTATGGCCACCTTTGTTCCTTTGTTTCCCCTTAGTTAATGTTTTCATCTTTTTGTTTTACAAACCATGCATTGTATATAGCTCACGCATTGTTAGTGGCTTCGGCTTAAGGACATTAAACCATTTAATTGGTATAGAAGTTTTATGTGCTTGGTTCTTTCTATATCTTCACTCTTACTGCAATATTAATAAACTAAATGTTGCATTCCATACCCCTGGAACATTAAAGATCGTAACATGCAGTTATATCTGATCAAATGCACATTATTATTCTTTAGCTTAGGTTGAACAAATAATTTTTGCTTCGATGGAAAAACAGCTATGCTAATTATGTTACGTTTCTGCCATGGGATTATCATCCCTAACTAGGAATTACACAAGCTTCAGTCTGGATCCAACCCTTAAATGATCTGAGAGGACCAAACATCTGAGAAGAGATGATGCCAACCCCTCAGAAGATGCCAACCCTCATGGCAAAATTTGGTAATTCTGTATATTGTCTAAGTTAAATATATTAAGGTTCTACAATATATAAATATATTGTGGAAACTTAAATTCCTGTAGAGCTGCTTTGCAACGATTTGTATCGTAAAAAGCGCTATACAAATAAACCTGAATTGAATTGAATTGAATTGAAAATAAAAAGCACTGAAAAAGTTACAACAGTGATTACCAATCAGAAAACTGAACAAAACTGAAATCACAGCTCGCATTTTTTTAACCTGTAGTCAATTAAATAGGGGTTCAAGTTACTTTTGTAACTATAGCAACAGTAGGGCAGGTGCATTATATTTCAGCATCATCATTAGTCGGTTGAAACCAAAATTGTTGCATACATGTTGATGGAAGTATCGCATGGGGAAAAAAGCTTATTGATTTATAATAATAAAGAAAGAGGTGCATAAAATTGTAAAAAAATATATATACAAATCATGTTGTAATGAATCACATACTCACAAATGCACTGATTGCTCTGCGAATAGTTCAGCTGGGTAATAATTCATAGCAATTTAATATGATTTTTACACCAAAAAACCCGAGGCCATTTTTGTACTCAATTTACTTTTGCGCTCCTTTACTTGTGAAGTCATTTTGTATTTCAATGACTTTTGAAGACAACATCAAGTATAATTTTACTCTTAAGTGAAGAAGTCAGTTAAGGAGCAGTTGACAAATACATAATGCTTGTGAGACAGACTGCCACATAAGAGGAAAAATCATACAGTCATAACATGAATCATGAAAATCACAGCATTTTCAAGACTAATCCTCCCACCACCTCAGGTCTGACCTCAACCACAAAACACCTGCCCAAGAGTGCTACTTGGATGACTTATTTTGCAGTCCAAAACCCGCAAATGAATTAGCATTTTAGCACTTCTTGTTCCTTTGTCCAGAAGTCATTTTGTTTTTTGTTTAAATGTCTGATGTAAGGTCTGCAGTTAACACAAGCTCAATATGTTTTCATGTTTTATTCTGTGACAAACTATCATGTGATTTTTAAAGCTCTTACTCGTCTTGTAATAGGTGCTTGCTAACAAGTGGTTAAATGGGACTAAGAGGTTATCTGGGACTTGCCGAACAGGTAAACAAATAACTAGTCTGCTTTTAAAGATTTGTCATGTTTATAAATGTGCTTTTGAAAACTAATTGTCTGAAACATTCAGGGAAAATGTAAAAAAAAAAAAGAGAGAGACTGAAAGTGTTGTTGGCGATTGTATTCAAAATTCATAAAAAATTATCAGAATTAACAAAATGTAAAAATCAAACTTTGTTGCTTACAGAGCTCATTTTCTGCATCCTTTTTTTCCCTGAGGTGAACCAGGGTGGTGCTAACTTCTACACTGGCCTACAAAAATAGTTATCACTGCAGCGCTTTATTGGTTCTCAAGAGCTGCCTCAGCAACGAGCGTCGAAACACTGCAGGATCCCAGCGACACGCTGTGCTTGTCATCACGGAGTAAGATTTCCCTCCATTTCGTTGAACAATAAACACACTGGGAAGCCAGAAAATAGCATTAAAGTATTGCATTATGTAGTTGATTTTTTTAAAAACACTATGGGAAATAGTTTTTTTAAATGATGTTATTAACTGGTATCAAAGGATGAAATTGAAATTGAAATTGAAATTGCAATACAAGATGCCAGCACAGCCTCATGGCAATTTGTGACTATATGTTTTAGTGAATTTCTGGCAAATTTGATCTGCTTACTCCCCACAGATGCTTAGGTTCATCAGTGGGTTTATGGGTGGACCTTAATGCTTACTTTTTATCCTAAAATTTTGCATTTTCGTACAAATGAAATTGCATGAATTCATAAAAAATAGTCAGCTCATAAAATAGTTAAATTTTCTCTTGAGATCAAGTCTTCACATTGAATAATTGGGACACATATCAACTTCGCCACCAATGAATAGAGACGTCAAAGTCTGTGTATATACCAAGCCGGTTCACTCATATTACTATGAATGGGAGAAAGTGCAACGTGCAACATGGCGGAACAAGTCCTGCCTTATAAAAGTCAGAATCTCCAGTTTCTACAGATACGCACTTGGGACTATACATGCGCATTGGCTGGACCAACATAAATATACACAGTTAATATGAGATTTTGTTACTGATTTGAAATAGTTTATTTAAACGTGAATTTCACTAGCAGTTTTTGAGACTTTGTTATTTCCCCATGTAGATCATTGGTCTTGCATGTCCAAAATAGCTTCCTGGAGGTATTGCAAATATAGCCACCAAGTGAAGTGACTTTCCTTAAAGGGGATTTTGAAGATATCCACAGAATTGATGATTTCTGGCAATGCAAGTCAAATCAACCTGCTGGTAGATACCAAGGGCCTCATTTATAAAGTGTGCATACGCACAGATTTGATCTTAGAGTGTGCGTACACTTAAATCCACACCAGTGCTCATATTTATAAAAACGGTCTTTGACTTGGAAAAGTGCTTAGCGTCACGTCAAGGTCTGAGCAGATGTACGCACTTTTTCTTGTTGGAGTAGGCTACTGCAGGTTTTTGAAAATGTAAGCTGTTCTTGCAGCTTGCTGTTCTAAATTATGGTGATTGGTGAACTTATATATGTTAATGACATTAATTAGGAGTCGTTTACAAGGCAAAGAGCTGAAATCATTTAGTTGCCTGCAAGTTCAAGATCATTTGCGATTCATAGATTTCACATCTGAAAGGGATGCGCACGCACGTTTTCTGTTTGTACGTTCATTCTATGAATCACACGTACACATATTCGAGAGATGATCGTAAGATCAAATTTAGGATGGTTTCTGCGCAACATTTTATAAATGAGGCCCCAGAACCACACAGTTGTGAAGGTAAATAGCATGTTTCTACATTGACAGCTATTCAAAAACTACCGTGTTTTCTGACTAAACAGACTGCAAGTACTTTATTATATTATAGAAGATGGTGTACCAGTGACAAATGTTTTTAAGGGTCTTGAAAGTGTAGTACTTTTCCCTGTTTGCTACCTTTATAGTGATCAGTAATGTGACAAATGCTCCAGAAGCAAATTTGCAGGCTCCAGCTTTTCCACTTCCAGATGTCCTGCACCAGCTAAGCAGCTGCCATTTGTGACATCTTTGGGTTGAATCATATTTGTTTAATTTTTAGCTGTTATTTAAGCAGTATAGAATATCACTGACAGACATGACAGTCTGACACGGCAAAAGAATATTATTCCCTCTGTCCCTCTCTAACACTACTGAGTTCAGTAATACTGGACGGAAGCATGTGTAATTACTCCGCATTGATCTAAGCCTTCTCACCCATGGACACTCGGGTCTGTTGAAAATATCCTCAGGGTATGTTTCTTCATGCCCACCACAAAGTAGCATAAAGACTTGAATTGACACTGCTTGGCAATGGTATATTCAAAGAAAATGTGGGAAGCTGGAAGAGTGTCTGAACTGTGCTCTATATTTCAGTCTTCACAAGCTGTTAAAATAGAGAAAACAAGGCAGCTCTTATATATGAAATTTGCAGGCATAACATATTATGAAGCAACAGTTTCTGCTGTGTTTTGCAACAGTGCCGTGCCTTTTAACTCACCACAAGCATCTGTTGGAGACTTTTTCCACATTGTAATGTATTAATTAAGCGTTTTATCACATAAGCACCAAGGGTTGGCTGCAATACTCATGTTTTTTTTTCAGTATAATCAATTGTTTATAAGCACAACCCCTAGAGACTGAGGAAATGCATTGGATAACAGGGATGATTAGACTCAGTGTTCTCAAGCTGAATCACACTGTTACATGGATCTCCATCACTGCAGGAGATCAGTTTAATGAGAAGACTGCTATCTGTAGAGGACTTAAACCCAAGAGCAGAAAACATGTGCTCTGATCCCATTTACACTAATCAAAAAAAAAAGAAAGACAGAATTTTTTTCCAAAGAGAATTTTATATCTCCCCATGCAAAGGCTGTTTTAAATGCGTTATACACAGGAGTTTCAACTGTTTTTAGGCTTTCTATTGTTTTTCTATGTACAGTAAACATGCACCAGATGGATAGATTTGACCACTGTGCTGGGGTCTTGTGCCTTAACTACCATCTTGCGCATGACAGCATTCTAAAAGCACGGTGCTTAAATTAAAATAAGTTCACTTAAAAAAATATACATATATATATTTAGACCTTGCTTTTTCTTTCATTTCACATCCCTGCATTTCGTGGTTTTGCATTCTACTATGCACCTTTTCTATGCAAACACGTTTGATGGCACTCGTGATTTTTGCATGTCTCATGTTACAAAAATGCTGTGTTTAAGTTAAAAGTTCATCTTCTAAAAATGTCTCTGGACCATGTGATTTTTTAAATTCCATTACCCTGCACCTTGTGTTTTTCTGATTCTCTATGTAGACGTGCTAGTTGGACATGTTTGACCGTTGTGCTCATGTGGTGCTTTAAAAAAAAATTCTATTCCACGGCACTGTGTCTTATGATTTTAAATGCAAAAACATGTTATAAAACGTGTATAAATGAACCTTTATACTGCATGCCTTTTAGACTTTTTCGCCAAACTGTAAGGCAAATGAATTGTCACTGAGTACGCAAACCCATAATTCACTGTGACAAGCTCAGTGCAAAAAGATTTATGTCACTACTTGTTGTCAAACTCCACTGAATCAGTAGAAACTCCTGTGCACTTCATGTGAATTGCTTATGTAGTGTGCTCAAAATGAGTCTTATATGAAGTTCCATTTCAGCTAGGATGCTGCCTTAGGCAGTAGAAAGCAAGGTAGTTCACTATATTTTGGAACGGAGCCAAAGTGTTAGAACTGAATTCAGATCTTGACCCTCATGTTCCATGAGCTTAGTGCTGTCGTCCCTTTGAGGTAAACAGCAGTATGTGGGAAATCCATGTGTGACACTAATAACCTGCTACTTATTTATAGATAGGCTGACTAAACAGGCAGATTCAAGGGGGAAAAATGGGAAATTGGTGTCACAGACTCTCAATCATTGCAGTGCATTTATTTTTTCTTATGAATCCGTAACCCAAACCTAGCCGTGAAGAGCAAGTCAGGACGACTGCTTTGTGCAAGGTAATGGGCTGCTATTCATTTTTGCTCCGCAATCTCCAGGCTTTTTGTCAAAAGTGCTGTTCAGAAAAGATCATTTTTATGTGAACAAACAAGTGAATGCGTACATCCTATCATAAAATGGGACTGTGTTTTACTGGCCCCGTCTTGTCAATTAGTGTGTAACACATACTGCAGGCTTTGTGTTAGTCAGAAATAAAATATGCATAAAACAAACGAATGCAAATATGATTATGCCTGGATTAGGTAATTGCCATGTATCTTACTTTGGTGATTTAAGGACACCATGGAGTCGTTTGGATTCGTTTGAATAGCTGAAGTTATTTACAAGCTGGAACATAGCTCCAAGCTAAAAGCCTATCAGACAGAAAGTGCAAAACAAAGAATAACAGAACAACATAATCCAAACTAGCCTCAAGCATGCCTTATTCAACTTTATTTCAATAAGGTGCTCTTTTTCTTTGTCTGAGGAATTATTCATGAGCTGATGATAATTTGAAACAAATAGATATTACATAACACTTAGTTATCAGAAAAGAGAATGCCATTTCTCAGCCTGAGTGCTTATAATTTAGCTTAAAAAATAATTATCTTACACACTAACGCAGCATGTCAGATCAGTTTGTGGTAGTACTGTCAAACGATTAATCGTGATTAATCGCGTCCAAAATAAAAGTTTTTGTTTACATAATATACGTGTGTATACTGTGTATATTTATTATGTATATATAAATACAAACACATGCATATATATATTTAAGAAAAATATGTTATGTTTATATATTAAATATATTTATATATAATATAAAATATAAGAATATGAATATATAAATGTATAAATGTAAATATTTTGAAAATATATACTGTATGTGTATATCTCTATATTCGGGCTTTCCCCACAGCCTTCCTCCACTATCGGCAAGCATATGCCGCTATGTAAAGATAAGCTTGCAGCAAAAACCTCTAGCCTCTAATGTCAAGTGTGTCACTCACCCTCAAAACCAGGTCAAATACAATAAATACCCTATATACTGACCCAGATTACCAACTTCTCAATAGCCAGCTGTGCATATACATATCTGTTGTGTTATACAACCTCAGCTCGAGCCCTTTTCTTACTTTTAACAGTATAGCCTACTGTATATTTAAAATGACATTTTGTAACACGATTATAAGGCCAGACAGTGTGTGGTTACTACATTTTTCGTAAATTTAGAATACATTTTAATAAGAAAGTTACTGTTAAATCATGTTCGTAAAATTTTCGTTTTACCAATTCGTATACGCACTATTAGTGAATGAGACCATTTTTAAATAAAATGTACCAATCTACAGGGTGGGCCATTTATATGAAAAACTCGGGGAACGTGCCAGCTTCAGTGCATAAAGAGGGAAACACATCATCATGTAGCAATTTCAAATATCCAGTGGCCTTGAGGTTTCCATTGATGAAGAATGGACTCACTATCGTTGTACCCCATATACCACACCAAACCATCACTTTTGTTGTTCCAACAGTCTTGGAGGGATCCATCCAATGTGGGTTAGTGTCAGACCAATAGCGGTGGTTTTGTTTGTTAACTTCACCATTCACATAAAAGTTTGCCTCATCACTGAACAAAATCTTCTGCGTGAACTGAGGGTCCTGTTCCAATTTTTGTTTTGCCCATTCTGCAAATATCCGCCGAAGGGATGTTCGACTAATGCCACTCTCCAGTGACATGCGGCGAGTGCTACGCTGTGGGCTCTTGCTGAATGAAGCTAGGACAGCCACTGATGTTTCTTCATTAGTGACAGTTTTCTTGCGTCCACATTTTGGCAAATCCAACACTGAACCAGTTTCACGAAACTTAGCAAGCAGTTTGCTGACTGTAGCATGGGAGATGGGTGGTCTCGTAGGGTGTCTTACATTGAAATCTGCTGCAATGACCCGGTTACTGCGTTCACCAGATATCAACACGATTTCGATCCGCTCCTCACGTGTTAACCTCTTCGACATGTCAATGGCTGTGAACAAAGAGAAACTTGTAAATAACTCATGAACGAATAAAGTTACGTTGAAACCAAGCACACCATTGTTTTTCTTGTGACATTACCAATAAGTTTGATGTGTCACATGGCCCTCTTCCTATTGAAAAAACAAAAGTTGTATCCAAGATGGCCGACTTCTAAATGGCCACCATGGTCACCACCCATCTTGAGGAGTTTGCCCCCTCACATATACTAATGTGCCACAAACAGGACTTTAATATCACCAACCATTCCCATGTTATTACGGTGTATCCATATAAATGGCCCACCCTGTATATTCAAGCCTAACTGTATTTATTTCAGCGGAGTTATATTAAATATAAAATGCTATATTTAATTTCTTTCACTTAACCAATATTCATATTGCGAATACATTGACCATAGCTTAACCATGTATTTGTAGTAAAACTGTGGTTATGGTAATCAATACACCAAAAAATCATGGTTACTACACTTTGACTATGGTTACTTTTACCATGGTTAATTTTCGTAAGAGATGCAGCCAGAGGTGGCCAATGAGAAACAACTGAGTAGTTCATCTCTGAATCCTTCTGCTCAGCCTGCTCTAACAATCATAAAGTAATTAGCCTACCAATATAAGCATATTCACATTGACTTTGTTTTAAGTTTCCTCAAGTTTTGTTGTTGTTGTCTGAAATGTAGGAGAAACTTTTCCCAATTATCCTCTCATAAAATGAACAATTTCCCCATTTAAACAGTCTGAGAAGATTTTCTCTAGCTACATGTGTCAGCAAAAGACAAAAAGGGAAAATTTGGCAGAACTGAGTGCTCTGTAAACATGCCTCTGTTGTCGGTGCGTCTCTGTTTCTGGCGCGTGGTGTTATAAGCTTGTGACGTATACCAGCAGCATCTGTTCCAAAGCGGTGTGTTGAACATCCATGGTGCCAGAGCACGCGCGTGTGTGTGTGTATCTGTCTGGAGGCAAAGGCAGATGTTTTGCGTGGAGATGAGGCCTGGTTAGTGTGTCTAATCTGGGTATTATTCAGTAGACTGTGTGGGTATAATCACCCCTAACTCTCTCATGTCTCTGAGCAGAAACAGGGGAACGATAATCCAGCATCTCTCCCCCACTCTTTATATAACCAGCCATCTTTCTGTCAGTCCAACGGCTTGCTCTCACTTGTTTTAAAAGTCAAAGGAAGTGGTACTGAAGGAGTGTGGATTCTCTAGTGGTTGAGTATATTTAAAGATGTAAACACCAGTATTAATTCAGAGGGATTACGACTAGTTTCATTTCCTCTTAAATTATCCTCCTTGCATTCTGCTTTGCACATTTGATTTAGTGGAAGTCGACGCAGCTGTGAGATTGTGGCGGTTTGACTTTGTGGATCCACTGTGCTTAGGCTTAATTACCCATCAGTCTTCAGTGCTGGAATGTGATTGGCATAATTTTGGAAAGCAGTGAAATTGTTTCACTCACAAGAGACTATGGAAAACAGAGATAGCCTATTGTGAAGAGGTGGAAATGAAACACAACATTTTTAATGAAGCGATTTTGTGATGTTATTTTGAATTTGCGCAACGTCCGATAAAACAAAAGTATCCAACCCAATCTCATTATAAAACCTGACTATTTTAGTACGTGGCGATTCAATATTATTTCGTACAATGTGATTAAAATGTATGATTTTAGAAAAAATGTAAGCACATGTAAATTCATATGAAATAGCCAGTTATTTGCCAAAACATTAAAATTATGGAAGCTTGTTTCCACCACAAGATAAAAGTCATTTATCTTACCATTCTGACTTTTCTCACACAAGTCAGAGTTTATATTTCACAATTATTACTGAAAATAAAAATGTAAGATTTGCAAGACATAAACTCTGAATTGCAATTCTGAAATGAAAAGTCAGATTGTGAGATATAAGCTCGCAATTGAGAGAAAAAGGTAATTACTTTAAAAAAAAAACAAAAAAAATTAATTCTATGGCAGAACCAAAAAAGTCAGAATTGCTAGATATAAACTCATAATGTGAGGCTTAAACTGGTAATTGCAAGAATAATTCAGAATTCTGGGTTAACACCATGCAGAATTGCGAGTGTATGTGCGTTGTAGTCAGAATTGTAAGAAAAAAAAAAGTTGCATTTACTTTATTTTTTTATTCTGTGACAGCAACAGGCTTCCAAATAAAATAGTTCTGAATTGCCGTGATAGTGTGTTGAAAGTATCATAGTGTGAAAGCACATTCAGCTGGCCATGTAACCCATTTTTCTAACCTCCCACCTAACTGACTCAGGGCCAAAGTCATTTACAAAAGATAATGCACTAAATATATTTTACTGCAGTTTTGAACATCACACTTTCAAACTTGAAAAGAAAAAGTGGTCATGCTCACTGATACACCCAGAGCATAAAAGCACAGAAAAACAGTATGTTTACAAAACCTCATCTCTGATGAAACCAATGTATTCTTGGAGAAGTCCCCATACAACAAAGTGAAAAGGCCCAGAAATGAAAGCGTCATTATGTTTCGATCATATAAGCCGGATTCCTGGAACCTTGCCCATAAACAAGCTTTGGATCATGCAATCGGATTGTGTTGTCTCCTGCACGGTTGTCTCTTTAAATGCACAAATAACGCATTTGGAAATTCTGGAGTGTCTTAAATTGTTTGCGTTCAACAAGAGTGGCCTTTTGTGCACTTCTTCCACAAAAGATGGAACACAAACAATGATGTAACTACTGCATAAAAAACTGGAACATTGTGTATAACACTGTTATCTTCAACTGTACTCTTGTGGCTTTCTGTTGTGCGCAGGGAAGACTGGCTTGTGCAAAGATTTGTTTAGTTCATTATGTGTTATAATGTCAGTCTAACTGTCAGTCAGCAAGATTTTAACAGGAGTAGAAATTTATCAATTGTAAAATCACAAAATTTGCATAAAGTAACTGTGAGTGCAGTGTTTTTTCAGAGAAAAGAAGCTTCTCTCTTAGAAGAATTCCATAAATATGACTTAATCTTATAGCCATGAAAAGATTGTGATGAGAATTTGTGCCGAAACATCTTTACTATCGAGATATTCTCTTGTTAAATCAATGTAAAGATGATATGGTAGCTGTAGTTCTTTTTTATTTTACACTGGACAATGCATTTTATTCATACATACAAGGTGATTTCTACACATTAAATGGACAATATTAACATGTATGAGCACAACACAGATCATCAGAACCTCTGACCCACAAGGTCATCCTGAAAACCATCAAAATAATCAGATATATTGCTTTAATAAAATATTCTCTGGTTTGTTTACAGAAACAAACTAAATATAAAATTAAATAAAAGATTCTTCATGCTTTTTCCTGTTTGCTTATCATGCCTTGTAAAATGACTCTGGACTCTACAAAGGCGCTATAAAAACAATAAAAAAATAAAAAATAATAATTATTCCATAAGTCTATGCATGATCACTAAAATGAGGTGTTAAAAATATCTAAAATATTTATCAAGGACAAACTAAATAATACTTGTCATAATCCAAGAAAAATTTCAGATTTAGATTTTCAGTATGATTTTTATACTGTATATATTATATGGGCAATTGCTACTGGGGATGAAGGAAAACAGATATAATAAGCATAGTGTGAAAATAAAATCCCTTTTGTAACCACAACCTCAAAGCAACCTTAATGAGAACTTTTTTCTTCAACATACAGTAAGTCTATAACATTCTAAACCATTAACAGATGTTTCTGAAGTGTCAAAATTGCTCCCTCCTAAACTAAATCAAAATCACAAAAACGGCAGCATAAACAGCAAAACACTAAAATGCCAGCTGTGTGAAGAGAGATTAATATGTACTTGTCATGTATACAAACAGCTCTTCATTTATGTAAAACGCACCTGTGTGCTTTCATTTCTGGAATCATTTTGTGTATGCATATATTAGAGCCTTACAAACCTTGAAGCTTTGACAAAAATGTAATTACATGAACTTGTTTTTCTCCACAGCTTCTATATAGTCCATGGAATGAAACAGGTTTCCTCTGTTCTTCAAGACTGTTGTCATAGCGAAACACTGGCTGTCCAATGACATTTTTGGAAGATTTGGTTCTCCTTAGTCATAAATATCAGCAGCATTTAATCATTTTGACTACAAGTTCCAGCATTGTCCACAGCAATATTCAAAGGCCCCAAGACTTTTTACTAAAACTAAGACTTTATATCCAGTTTTTCTTAACTGTTTTACTCAATTTCTATCTGATAAAATAATTATTTCAAGCATTTATTAATTTCCATCAATTTAGTTTTCCAGGTCAAGAAATAACACTTAAAATAGCCTCATGTAGCCATGTTTTCCAAAACTGTAAGAATCCTGTTTTTTTTTTCCAATTAAAAAGATGTTGAGGGGGTCAAAAGAACAGTATCTTGGTTTTAAATCTTTTGAAGTCATCTTGAGACCCCCTTGAGAGTTTGCTGAGGCCTCCTGGTTGAGAATGACAGCTGTATATGGATTCCATCAATAAAATATGTGGTTTCTCAATAAACACAGTTGCATACCTACAGAAACCCACTATCACCGTGTTTTTCAGATGCGCTCATGGAAAAGTACGAGTTAAGAATGTTCTCACACACATCTAGTTAAAAGGATAGTTCACCCAAAAATGAAAATTTACTCACCTTTACATGGTTCCAAACCTGTATGACTTTCTTCAGTAAAAACAAAAGAAGATATTTTGAAGAATGTCTATAAAAATCACGGGATCCATTGCCTTTTTTTTTTTTTTTTTACCTCCAATCCAATTGTTTTAGACTTCATTTCCTCATTGTATAGAGAAAAACATTTCAAAATATCTTCTTTTGTGTTCGACACCAGCAAATTGTATAAGTTGAAATGACATGAGGGTAAGTAAGTGATGACAGAATTCTCATTTTTGGGTGAACTATTCCTTTGCTGAAGTACATGAAGAATAATCACTAGTGTACAGTATGATTGAGGCTGTGAGAGTCCTGACATTTCCAGGCCGAGTCCTCAGTTGCATGATCACAAGCATCCAGAATAATTAATTAAGGACTCTTTGTCCAGTTAACAGTCAATAATACTCTCTCATGCCAGACAAAGAAGTCTTTGGGCTCTGACTACGCAAGCGTTGGGCCCGAAGTGAAATCCTGCCCAGTCTGTCGATCTCCTGCTGGCTGCCGAAGGGGTGCGTGTCCTCCCAGACACGCGGACGCTCCTCCCAGGCCAGTAGGGGAGGGTGAGAGAGCAGGTACTGGCTGGAGTGATGATAGTCGGGTCTGGATCGGCCCTCGCTAAAACCAAGCGGGTGAACAGTAGAGGCGTTGTCGTAGTGATCTGGGTGACGGTATTCTTCGTATACAGGCGAGTTGTTGTCATCCAGGGTTAGAGATGTGTGGAAATCTCTCTGGCCCTGGTATCGTCGTAACGGGTAGCCAGTCTGCAGCGACAGGGTGCTGCCATCCAACCGCACGCTGCCGCCCAGGCGGATAGGGGTGCCGCCTAGCCGTGTAGGGGTCAGGGGAGGTGGAGGAGCAGGAAGGGGTGGAGGTGGTGGTGTAGGGGTCTGGTCTCGAGGCGGTGATTCCAGTCCTGGGAGACACGTGTCAAGCCACTCCGAGGTTTGCCATTGGTAGGCTGGAAAATACATGCAGGGTATCAAAAAGTGCATGAGCATATGCAACTTTCATTGCATGCGAATTTATATAATTTCACGTGTAAATGACTTTATGTATGACTTTATAGATTTTTATACATCATTTTTACATAATTTCAGCAGTCATTACTCCAGTCTTCAGCATCACATGACCCTTCAGAAATCATTCTAATATGCAGATTTGGTGTTTAAGAAACATCAATGTTGAAAACAGTTTTTTTCTGCTCAACTTGTACTTTTGTTGTTTTTTTATACTATATCTTTATTGTACTGTATTATTATTATTATTATTTTATTATTATTAGCTAATTTTATTTATTAGTAGTAGTAGTAGTATTAGTATCATTTGTGACCCTGGACCACAAAACCAGTCTTAAGTCGCACTAGTATACATGTAGCAATAGCCAACAAATACATTGTATGGGTCAAAATTATCAATTTTTCTTTTATGCCAAAAATCAAAATTTATTAAGTAAAGATCATGTTCCATGAAGACATTTTGTAAATTTCCTACCGTAAATGTATCAAAACTTAATTTTTGATTAGTAATATGCATTGCTATGAACTTCATTTGAACAACTTTAAAGGCGATTTTCTCAATATTTTGATTTTTTTGCACTCTCAGATTCCAGATTTTCAAATAGTTGTATCTCAGCCAAATATTGTCCGATCCTAACACACCATACATCAATGGAAAGCTTATTTATTCAGCTTATTTATTTCAGATGATGTATAAATCCCAATTTAAAAAAATTGACCCTTATGACTGGTTTTGTGGTCCAGGGTCACATTTATTTATTTAATTTTTGAGAAGTTAATGTTAATTAGTCAGCAAAGTCACATTAAATTGATCAAAATGTATCACATTATCCACAAAAAAACAAACAAAAAGAATAATAAGAACTACTATTAACAATTGAGCACTTGAACTTACTTGAGTTGATCTCAAGTGAGCTTTAAATAAAAAATGTACTATGAATTTTATATATATATATATATATATATATATATATATATATATATATATATATATATATAG